>JAODAL010005869.1:0-139194 GCA_025379985.1 Phyllomedusa bahiana
TGATACTCCCCCAGGTATCAAATTTTCTCAAGTGAATAGATCGGTGCTAAAAAGCAACTAAAAAAGTGAGATACACAAGGCGCAAAGACTACTTACTTAGGGGAACTAAGGTTTAATTATGACATAACAGAAATAAAAGGTATATGGACAACGCGTTTCTCGCTGTGTAGCGTTTTCTCCTGTATCAGATTAGTGCAATACTGACTAGAGACTTGCTCATCCATCCAGACACTCTGCACCAGGGGCCCCCCCTCTTTTGATATTGAAAGTAACCAACCCTCTTATGTGTGTACGCCCAGGTCCCCCAAACTATCCTATATAAATATATTTTTTTAATATGTGATACCATCCTCGTATTAAAGCTTTAAAAGAAATATTATTCGTTAAAAGCCCTCTTCGGGGGAAAATGTAAAATGACAAAACCCTCTAAATTTGGGATACGCCAGTGTACCTAAGCCCTAATTTTAAAGCCAGTGTACCAAACCCTTTTAGTGTGATACTGCCCAGTGTCCCAAAAACCCCTCAATTTATAAAAAATAAAAAAAGAGGGGGCGCTCTAGTAAAATTTTACGTGGGAAATTTAAATAAAGAAAAAACAGCAAGGTCTCACCTGAGGGCGTTGTGCTTAATTGTAGGCAAACGCTCATAAACCTTTTTTGGTTAATTTAGCCCAAACACAGCAGCCCGGCCAACCCCCCGGGGTTTTGGGAAAGACCTCGAGGAACGATATGAACCAAAAAAAAAAAAAATAGGACCGGGCGCCGTCGCAGCAAATAAATCCTCGTGCGGTGGAACGTAGGATAAAGAATATATTTATTTCATTAAAAACAAAAAAATGCATAACCGTTTCCGTGCTAAAAACTATTTTATGTTTTTAATAAAATAAATAATTCTTTTTCCCTACGTTGCCACGCACGGGATTTATTTGCTGCGGACGAGCGCCTGGTCCTATTTTTTCTTTTATGGTTCACTAAGCCTCTCAATTGTGATACTGTCCAGTGTACCTAAGCCTCTTATGTAGAGATGAACCGATAAAAGTGGACCCGGTGCTCGTTTCCAGGAAGAAAACCCTCTCGTGGAGGATGAGGATGGTGTATAATAAAGGCTTTATTCCATTAAAATTCCATAAAGGTGTGTTAACCTTTACATAAAATAACACACTTATGACGCGTTTCCCGCCTTACCGGCGCTTCTTCAGATAAAAAGTGTTCTAATAAAAACAGGGAAAAGGCACATATTTAAAAGAGAAAGTAAACTCCAATTTGTTGATCAATAAACCAATCGTAAAACATAATGAAACACATGTAAAAACGAGACAACCAATGAAAGGCGGGCTCACTCAAACAGAGCTACTTAGAATAAAAAACCAGCTCATTGGTTAGAAAAGTGTGGGAAATACATATAAGCCCAATACATTTAAACCAATCGGATATGGAGATACTAAAGTGCAATTACAGTCTATGGTGCCCTGAAAAAAATTAAAGGGGAGCTCTGACTGGTTGCTATGGGCAAAAAAGAAAGTCTTAGACAGTTTTCATACATAAGGGTACTTAACCACTAGTGGTACGATCACTTGTACATCCTTCTGTGTTATGTATATAATGCAGGAGGGTGTACAAAGATGGCGTTCCAATGACTTCTTGCCTAAGGCTGGAAGTCATAGGAGCAGTAAGATGGCAGCCATGTTAGCCTTCATTAGGCTTCTGGCTGCCATAGCAACTACTCAGTACCTTGCGATCTCATCGTTGGGGCGTCCAAGTGGTTAAACAGCAGAGATCGGAGCCAGCTCCAGTCTCTGCTGTTAGGGATGGGTGTCAGCTGTATCTGATAACCGGGACCTGCCACATATGGAGGGGGCTCAGTGAATCAGCATTCTCCATACTCCATGACATACTAGAACGTCATGCTGGGCTAAAAGGTTAAGGAGATTCACTTATATTCTATAGGTTTGTGCTTCCCTTGCATTCTATTCAGTTATACTGATTATCAATGCTTCGGAGCTGATGATACCTGACATGGATATACACCTTCCTGCAGATCGTTGCACATTGTAACGCCCTTTAGCATCAGTAACGGGAGGACTTTCTGTAATTTAAACTGAGTTTTAGCAGCAGTTTGATCACAGGACCTGAGGAAGCGCATTAGTGCGTGAAACGCGTCGTTTGGTTATTTTTATTTATGTTTAATAAATCTCTTGTCCCATAACTAGTCTAAGGGCCATTCTAGGTCCCAAAATTTCTGTGCTGTTGTAGCACTTCTGTGATTTTCACTAAACCTCTCATACGGGGTATGGTCTGCTAAGCTGGGTGTATCTAAGCCAGCCTTGTGTGATGCTGCTCTGTGTATCTAAGCCGATCTTGTGTGATGCTGCTCTTTGTATCTAAGTCGGCTTTGTGTGATGCTGCTGTGTGTATCTATGCCGACTTTGTGTGATGCTGCTGTGTGTATCTAATCCAGCCTCGTGTGATGCTGCTCTGTGTATCTAAGCCAGCCTTGTGTGATGTTGCTCTGTGTAACTAATCCAGCCTCATGTGATGCTGCTCTATGTATCTAATCCAGCCTCATGTGATGCTGCTCTGTGTAACTAATCCAGCCTCATGTGATGCTGCTCTGTGTATCTAATCCAGCCTCATGTGATGCTGCTATGTGTATCTAAGCCAGCCTAATGTGATGATGATCTTGGTATCTAAGCCGGCCTAGTGTGATGCTGATCTGTGTATCTAAGGCAGCCTCATGTGATGCTGCTCTGTGTATCTAAGGCAGCCTCATGTGATGCTGCTCTGTGTATCTAAGCCAGCCTCATGTGATGCTGCTCTGTGTATCTAAGACGGCTTTGTGTGATGCTGCTCTGTGTATCTAAGCCAGCGTCGTGTGATGCTGCTCTGTGTATCTAAGCCGGCTTTGTGTGATGCTGCTTTGTGTATCTAAGCCGGCTTTCTGTGATGCTGCTCTGTGTATCTAAGCCAGCCTCATGTGATGCTGCTCTGTGTATCTAAGTCGGCTTTGTGTGATGCTGCTCTGTGTATCTAAGCCGTCTTTGTGTGATGCTGCTCTGTGTTTCTAAGCCGTCTTTGTGTGATGCTGCTCTGTGTATCTAAGCCGGCTTTGTGTGATGCTGCTCTGTGTATCTAAGCCGTCTTTGTGTGATGCTGCTCTGTGTTTCTAAGCCGTCTTTGTGTGATGCTGCTCTGTGTATCTAAGCCGGCTTTGTGTGATGCTGCTCTGTGTATCTAAGCCAGCCTCATGTGATGCTGCTCTGTGTATCTAAGCCAGCCTCATGTGATGCTGCTCGGTGTATCTAAGTCGGCTTTGTGTGATGCTGCTCTGTGTATCTAAGCCGGCTTTCTGTGATGCTGCTCTGTGTATCTAAGCCAGCCTCATGTGATGCTGCTCTGTGTATCCAATCCAATGGTGTGTGATACATTCAGGCTCAGGAAATGGCAGAGCACTGGGCAATCTCCTGATACTTGATGATAGGACTGTATTGTGAAGGTGTCACCTGGCCCGGACCCCAGATTTCTTGGCCCAGTGATACAGAACATCCTGAAGGACATCTCGGCGGGTCAGGCCTCGTCATAGTTTATTTCTGTCACGCGTTTCATGTGACGGTTTATAAGGAAGTGAATGTGTTTCCTGCCTTTATTACATTCATAAACTATTAACCCCCCCATGGTGTAATTTATCACCGCAGTCCCCTGTGTGCAGCCATACAGCCCCTGTGTAATCACATTAGCGATGAACCAGCGACTCCGCAAGGTCATACAGCACCGATCCATGGAAGGAGGGACCAGCTCCACATCATCAGAAGAGTGTATCTAAGCTGAATTGTGTGATACTGCCCAGTGTACAGTCTCATGTGGCTTTCTAACCATATTTCTAAGCCTATTGTGTGTGGTACTGTCCAGTGTATCTAAGCCTCTCATGTGTTATACTGTCCAGTAGATCTAAGCCTATTGTGTGTGGTACTGCCTAGTGTATCTAAGCCTCTCATGTGTTATACTGCCCAGTATATCTAAGTCTATGATGTGTGATACTGCTCACTGTATACAAATCATGTGGTATTATGTCTAAGCCTATTATGTGTGGTACTGCCCAGTGTATCTAATATTTGTGGTATTCTATTCAGTGTATCTAAGTCTGTTATTTGTGGTACTGTCCAATGTATCAAATCTCTCATGCATCCTTTTGTCCATTTCATCTAAGCTTATCATGTGGTATTCTATCAACTGCATCTAATACTACCCAGTGTATCTAAGCTTCTTATGTGGTGTTCTGTCCAGTGTATCTAAGCTTGGTAATTGTGGTGTTGTCCAAGATATCTAAACCCCCTACTGTATCAAAGAATCAAAAAAAAACAGGAATAGCGCAGTAGACTATATTAAATGACACTGGGTAACATTACCTCTATAAATGTGGCATTTTATTGCCAAGAGATAAAAACATAGAAACATAGACAACGCGTTTCGCAAACGCCAAGTTTGCTTCATCAGGTCACGGCCACAGGTCATATCTAACCCCCTACTGTGTGATAAGTACCAGCGTACGAAGTCTCTCCTGTGTAATATGATCCAGTGTATCTAAGCCTCTCCTGTGTGATACAGTGTAGTGTATCTGCTTCTCTTCTGTACGATACAGTCCAGTGTACCCAAGTCTCTCGTGTGTAATACGATACGGTGTATCTAAGCCTCTTCTATGTGATATGATCCAGTGTATCTAAGCCTCTCCTATACGATATGATCCAGTGTATCTAAGCCTCTCAAGCGTAATACTATCCAGTGTATCTAAGCCTCTCAAATATGATACTATCCAGTGTATCTAAGCCTCTCCTATGTGATACAGACCAGTGTATCTGCTTCTCTTCTGTATGATACAGTCCAGCGTACCTAAGTCTCACCTGTGTAATATGATAGTGTATCTAAGCCTCCTGTTTCTGAATGCTGTGCTTGTCTCCCTGCGGTGAGTTACCTCACAGGTACATAAGTTGGCAGGGCCGCCGCATCCTGGAGAGTCAGGCACATTCATCTCAGAGATGAGAAGCCGAGGTCCCCGCAGCAGCAGCTCCTGTCACTGCTAATTCTATTGTTACTATGAGTGATGGCGTCTCGTTAGCGCTCAGTGCTGGGCAAGGAGCACAATGCTGGCCCCTACGTTCTCATGCTGTGTTGGGCCCCCGCACTGAGGACACTTTATAGGGAGTCCACAGACAGAAGCCACAGAGCCTAATGGGGCCCAAGGCCCCTGTGCTGCATGAGGCACCAGTGTTATAAATGACCTAGTAGGGGGGCCCGGGCACAGATTATACCGCCCAGGTCACCACACTGCAGTATAACCACAACTGAAGCTATGAAAGCAGATTGTTCACTGAAACGACAACCACCCATTGTAACGAAACTGCAGCTCTGCTATGTATAATGCACCCACTTCTGCTGCGTATATTGGCATATCTGCCATTCAGGAGTCAGCTGGGTGACACACCTGTTGGCTTTATTGGGTGCTACCCAGCTTTCCCAGTATTGGGTAAACCCAAGTGTAATTAATGAGAGCTCTAGACCTTACCAAGATCAGTGATCCAACCTGTCGCCTCTGCTGGGAATTGTAGTTTCACAAGAGCTTGCGGATTAGTCTCATTAGTATAGGACTGGAGGCAAGTAGTGGCCTGCCCCGAATTAGCCTTGACTGCTGGGCGGGGTCCTGCCATAGGATGATATCATTGTATTATGGGCCTGTACTATAACGGTATAGTAGACTCTGTCCTGCACCCCCCCCCCCTCCGCCACTATTAGGATGATAACATTGTATTATGGGCCTGTACTATGACGGTACAGTAGACCCTGTCCTGCATCCCCCTCTCATTGGGATGATATCATTGTATTATTGGCCTGTAATATAAAGGTATAATAGACCATGCACCGCAGCCCCCCCCCTCTAGGATGATATCATTGTATCCTGCAATGTGATAGTATACCAGACCCTGTCCTGCAGCCTCTCGCCCCCCCCACGGGATGATATCATTATATTATGGGCCTGTACTATGACGGTATAGTAGACTCTGTCCTGCACCCCCCCCTCCCCTCCTCCACTATTAGGATGATATCATTGTATTATGGGCCTGTACTATGACGGTATAGTAGACCCTGTCCTGCAGCATCCCCCCCATTAGAAAATCATTGTATTATGTGTCTGTACAGTATAGTAGACCCTGTCCTGCAGAATCCCCCCTCCCATTAGGATGATATCATTGTATCCTGTAATGTGACAGTATAGTAGACCCTGTCCTGCAGCCCCCTCCCCAGGAGGGTGATATCATTGTATTATATATATTATATTACGGTATAGTAGACCCTGTCCTGCAGCCCCCTCCCCATTAGGCTGATATCATTGTATTATATATATTATATGACGGTATAGCAGACCTTGTCCTGCAGCCCCCCTCCCCAGTAGGGTGATAGCATTGTATTATATATATATATATTATATGACGGTATAGCAGACCGTGTACTGCAGCCCCCTCCCATTAGGGTGATATCATTATATTATGGGCCTGTAATATAACGGTATAGTAGACCCTGTCCTGCAGCCCCCTCACCATTAGATATATCATTGTATCCTATAATATGACAGTATAGCAGCCCCTGCCTGCAGCCCCTCCCCATTAGGATGTTATCATTGTATTATAGGTCTGTAATATGACAATATAGTAAATCCCCGTCCTGCTGCAGCCCCCCCCCCCCCCTCCCCACCCCCATTAGGGTGATATCATTATTTTATGGGCCTGTAATATCACGGTATAGTAGACCCTGTCCTGCAGCCCCCTCCCCATTAGGATGATATCATTGTATCCTATAATATGACAGTATAGCAGCCCCTGCCCTGCAGCCCCCTCCCCATTAGGATGATATCATTGTATTATAGGTCTGTAATATGACGATATAGTAAATCCCCATCCTGCTGCAGCCCCCTCCCCAGTAGGGTGATATCAATGTATTATGTATATTATATGTCGGTATAGTAGACCCTGTCCTGCAGCCCCCTCCCCATTAGGATGATATCATTGTATTATAGGTCTGTAATATGATGATATAGTAAATCCCCATCCTGCTGCAGCCCCCCTCCCCATTAGGGTGATATCATTGTATTATGGGCCTGTAATATGACGATATAGTAAATCCCCATCCTGCTGCAGCCCCCTCCCCATTAGGGTGATATCATTGTATTATGTATATTATATGACGGTATAGTAGACCCTGTCCTGCAGCCCCCTCCCCATTAGGATGATATCATTGTATGATGGGCCTGTACTATGATGATATAGTAAATCCCCATCCTGCTGCAGCCCCCCTCCCCATTAGGATGGTATCATTGTATGATGGGCCTGTACTATGATGATATAGTAAGTTCCCATCCTGCTGCAGCCCCCCTCCCCATTAGGATGATATCATTGTATTATGTATATTATATGACGGTATAGTAGACCCTGTCCTGCAGCCCCCCGCCCCATTAGGATGATATCATTGTATTATGGGCCTGTAATATGACAATATAGTAAATCCCCATCCTGCTGCAGCATCCCCCCCTCCTCTTTCTGTGCACTTGTCACTTTCTCCTCCCTGTTTTGGGCTGTGACTCATTTTCGGCTGGCTGTGGGCCCAGGACTCTTGTAAACAGATCAGCCATTCACTGCAGCCGCCGGTCACAATGCAGTTCTTTCCTCCCGTTCACTTCCATCTGCAGAGGTACAACGCCAGCCGCCATGGGTAAGTGCGTGCACCCCTCTAAGGACAAGCGGAACATTCTTTCTATAGAAGACTTGGAATTTTGGCAGCTCTTCAAGGATTTTTCCAGGGGGATTTCCACTCTTGGCAGGGGGCAGGCTTCTCATTTTTCTATTTTCAAGGGAAATTCCAATCTAGCTTTTTTTTTGCATTTTATTATTGTGTATTTAGTTAATTCCAATATTTTTTGAGCCTTTACGTTTGTGTTGTGACATGGGGTCATGGGGAGAAATCCTTATAAATGCTTGTGGGGCCTATTCGGTGAGGCGAGGATCTCCGCTTTATAGACTGCTTGCTTGAGAAATTGTTGAGCCTTCTTGGCTGGAGTGACCTAAGCCAAATTCAGACCCGGTTATTGTTTGCATTATTTATACTTTTTTTTTTTTTTTGTCTCTTTGGACCTTTTTTTTTTCAAGATCACTGCATGCTGTCAATGAATAGGAACTTTCTTCTTTACACCCATAGGCTGTAAACCTCTGCATACTTCTCACAGCTGAAGGTTTGTTACAATTAGGTTAAGTCCACACAGCAGAGGGCAAAATACTTGTCGGATTCTAATCAGAATCCGACCAGTATTTTACACTTGATACTTTGGTTTTTTTGTACCGGTTTCAGATTTAGGCCGTCCCATCTAAGTCACCAGTACTATAATCCGACGCTTTCAAGTGAAATACGACAGATTATAGAATACATTCTAATTGTCTTGACCCTGATTTCAGATTTAAAGGGGTTGTCTCGCTACAAGGATTGCTGCTTTTTATGTTAAAGATCTTGGAAAAACAAGTCACTTTGCAATATATGTCCGTTAACAGTTTCATATCTATTCTGAGATATCCCCTCTTGTATGGGCTGCATCAGCTCCTCAGGTCACTATAGCTGCAGACCTGTTTGATCTCTCCTGATAGGCTGTCAGCACTGGTCGCTATAGCTACAGACCTGTTCAATCTCTCATGATAGACTGCCAGCACTGGTTGCTATAGCTACAAAACCTGTTAAAATCTCTCCTGATAGCCTCCCAACACTGGTTGCTATAGCTACAGACCTGTTCAATCTCTCAAGATAGACTGCCAGCAGTGGTTGCTATAGCTACAGACCTGGCTTCTACTGCAGCCTAGTAGAAGCCAGTAAACACACCCCTGATTTCAAAATTAAACCAAGAAAACAGGACTGAGGTGAGATGAATCAATGTAGTGAGACAACTCTTTAAGATTTAAAATCCAAACTCAGAAAATCCAACCTGTGTAGACTACAGTTTGGATTTTCTAGTGAGGTCTATGGGGATGATTTACAGTCGGATTTTTGCTGATTCTTAAAAACCAGACATACATAGCCCGAGGAAGCAAGCTTAGTACACTTGCGAAACGCGTGGTCTTATGTACCTTATCTGCATTAATAAATATTGACGCTTATAGTGGATCAGACGCGGTGTCACATTCTGTTCAGTGGAATTTACATTAGCGCTGGTCCTAAAATGACTTGCAGCGGGTCTGTGTGTTTTGTTATTACATACACAGCCTTGTATCCAGTCTAGATATGAAAACGACATCATCAGCAGCACAAATCTCTTTCCAGTTCTGACGGTCTGTTGCAATGTACCAGTCTGCAACCTAGATAGATACAGCTGTGTTACACCCTCAGCTATGAGACGCTGTAGGGCCTGGTTCATATCTATGTAGGAGGTTCTGTTGCAGAGGTGGCGCTGGATCCATTACATGACAGACAACAACGGCGCCGCACAGATCTCATTGACTACATGTGTACGGCGCTTTAAGGCTATGTCTACACTGCACAGGAAAATGATCGTATCTTCGGCACTCTTCGTTTTTTAAAAGCGCTGAAGATACGATCGTTCCTGCGGCCCCATTGACGGCAATAGGAAAGACGAGCTGCTGTCTCCACTGCTCGTCTTTTCTCTGCCCGTCTTTCGGCAGCGGCGTATTATAACAACATGTTGTAAAAATACGCCGGGGCTTTTCGTTTTCTTGCTGTTTTCCCATACAATACAATTGTATGGCGACATCAGGGAAAACAGAAAGGACCGCGGTTTTGCACAAGGAAAAAAGCCGCGGTCCTGCATCGGAGAAAAAAACGGACGCTTTCAGGCCGTTTTTTGTCCGATGCAGTGTAGACATAGCCTTACTGATAAAATGGTGCCATACACGGCGCTGTTATTTTAGACAAGTGACGGGAAACTGAAACGAAAAGTATAACAGAACTTTTTATCGTACAGTGACAAAGCTGCAGCTGTACAAAAGTGGAGAGGCTCTTTCAGTATCCCCTATGTTTTTAATTAAGACTCGACCCGTTATATAATGGGCCTCATTTATGAAAACTGACTAGAAGACTGCCTTGGCCCCCATACAACCCAAGCCCATAGAAACCCAAATAAGACCCCCCTTTCATTACATACGTGCT
Organism: Phyllomedusa bahiana; assembly: GCA_025379985.1. NCBI lineage: Eukaryota > Metazoa > Chordata > Amphibia > Anura > Hylidae > Phyllomedusa > Phyllomedusa bahiana. Next base: position 10,188 of record JAODAL010005869.1, read on the forward strand.
TTGAAAAATTAAAGTGGCTGCGATTGTTGCTATGTGCTCTGTTTGGGTTTGCTATGTCTCTGGTTGCTATGTCTCGGGTTTCTAGGGGGGCCTGGTTGCGGGGGCTCTATTGGTTCGGGTCTATGGTTGCTATGGTCTCTGGTTGGTTGCCATGGTCTCTGGTTGCTGTGGGCTCTGATTGCTATGGGCTCTGATTGGTCGCTATGGTCTCTGGTTGCTGTGGGCTCTAATTGGTTGCTTGGGCTCTGGTTGCTATGGGCTCTGACTGGTTTATTATGGGAAACATACAGTCTTACTGCTACACAGTTTTAACCCATTAACCACTAGGCCTGAAAAGGCCTTAACGACAAGATATCTATTTTATTTTTTGCCTCCTTGCAAAAACTAGTTGAAACCTATTATTTATTTTCTCTGACGTAGTTTGTTGAGGACTTGGTTTTTTTGTGGGAGCAATTGTATTTTTTGGGAGGAGTAGTTTAAGTTCACATATTAACTACTTATTAATAAAAAAAAAAAAAAAAGTGTGAATAATAAAAAAAAAAAAAAAAAAAAAAGCATTTTTCTGCATTTTTAATTTTCTTTTACATAAATTCACATTTCCCCCCAAAAACCCCGTTAGATGATTTACTACGGGTTTAATTAGGGCCCATTAAAAAACCTGATGTTCAGTTTTTTTTTGTGTAATATTTTGCAAAAAAAAAAATTTTTTGTAAAAATATTTTTTTTTAAATTTTTTTTTTTTCCCACATTTTTTAAATTTTTTTTTTTTTTTTTTAAACCCATTAAGGGAAACTTTTTTTACATTTTTTTTTTTTTGTTTTTTGAAAAGATTCACTACCCTGAACACTCCGGGTATCAAATACTTTGGCTTTCCTGGTCTGTGTGGCACGGGCTGCTATCGGGGAAACACATTTTGGTTCCCCTGACAGCAGGTTTAACTTTATAGACAGACCTGAGTCTACTCTAGGCCGCCAGGGCTGACTGTATACATATTCCCCAGACTCCACTAGGCTCCGGGAGTCCTGGTGACCCGCTGGAACAGGGAATCCCTTTTGATTATCCTGCGGTCACAGATCACAGAAATCAAAGGTTTGGAGGTTTCCCTCCAGCCCTCTGGCTTTAAAACAAAGACTGCTCTAGGAATGGAGGTGCTGCTGGGAGCCGCAAAACCCTTCGGGGACCAAATTTTCTGAAAGTCAGGGCATCTTTAAAGGGTTTAATAAAATTTTGTAGGGTGAAATTAACATAGAAATTTTTAATCAAATTCATACAGTTGTGCATTATTTATTATTCCCGGCTGTTCAAAGCTTATATTGTTTCCATGCCCCTAATTACAAATCGGGCCCTAGCGCTGCTAAATTTTTTAAACGCCCCCCTGTAACCCAACTGGAAAAAATTCTAAAAAAAAGCACTAAAAGGGAAATATGGGGGAATCTTGGGTCGGTTCACATCTTTTGTCGGGAGGGAAAAAAAATTAGTGTTTCACTGTAATTTTTTTTTAAATTTTTGACAGAGGGAAAGGGAAAAGGGAAAACTAAACCCCCAAAAGTTTAGTAGAGGTTGCAGAACTTGTTATCACACAGTGACTAAGCGAAACTCGGAAGAGGGGAAAACCCCCTTCGGGGGGTCCCAAATTTTTCCTTATTATTAATCGACCTTTATTTAATGTCGGTATATTGCTTTTTTTACGCTTTTAATTTTTCCACAGTTTAAATTTTTAATAATGATAAAGGACTTGGTTACAAATCAGAAACTAGTGCTGCAAATATTTTAAGTGCCCCTGTAACTCCTACTGGAAATACTTGTATAATGATGCACAGTAGGAAATTTTTTAAAATTCCCTGAAAAAATCTCGGGCCCAAGGTTCATAGTTGCGTCCGAACCTCCATAGCAGAGGCGGATGGAACCCATGTTACAGCAGACACCAACGGCAGCTGATGGACCGCATTGACTACAGTGGGATCCGTCAAGTTTTCCCCGTAGTGTCCTGGATTAAATAGTATAGCGTACGCATAAATTCTGCCCTTTCCCGACGGGGCTTTTGCCCAGATTCGGGAAAGTTTTAAGCATAAAACATTTAACATGAACCCCAAACTTTTAATAAAACCCTTACTTTTGGCTTTTACTGTAAAGAATCCATCCATAGTAAGAATCTGCTTCCCATTGATTTCAGTGGGAAATTTATGCCAATGTTCAGACAACGACTTGCGGCACAAAGATTCTATGTGAAGCAGCTGAGAAGCGGATTAACCCTATACAAATTGGGCTGATTTATATCCAAAAGCGCTGCAGAAATCCGAGGTTATCACCTTGGAGTCCACAATGGATTTTTCCAATGGAAAAATCTTTGTGAACCTCCCCTAAGGAAAGGCAGTGTGATGGGACCAGAAGGTGCCGGGGGACTTCCTGCCCTGACCAGGGTATTTAGATACAGGGGTACGGTGTCGAACTCCTTAAGTTTCTTGAGCCCACCAGAGGAAAGAAGACCAGGTTCCCATCTGTGTTGGAGGTTCTGTTAGGAGCTTCTGTTGCTGACATAGTGCAGTATCTGTAACATGATGGACCCCAATGGCATTGGCTCCATTACATAACAGACTCCAACAAATGCCGGATCCGTTACAGGACAGACTGACAGTGGCTGACGGACTCCGTTGACTATTGTGGGGTCCAACAGGTTTCTGTCATGGTGTCCATCACTTCATTTGAAAGAATACGAAGAATATTGTTTAAGTTGTTAACCTCTCTCCTCCATACATCTCTGCCTTAATCTCCAGATAGACTCTCTCACAAAATCTCCGCTCCTCACAGAACCTTCTTCTCTGCTCTCCTCTTATCAGCTCCTCACACAACCGTCTCTAAGACTTCTCTCGTGCTTCCCCCACACTCTGGAACTCACTGCCCCAACACATCAGACTCTCCTCCACTCTCACTAGCCTCACAAGCAACCAGTTCTGGTTTCTCTTAACCTTTGGACACTCTGGACCCAACTCTGTAAACTACTAAACATGTCAGCCTACACAGCATACCACCCAATCATCTAACCCCCCCATGGGTGTTACTATAGCCGTAGCAGCTACTATGGGTCACAGTGGTTGGAGCCCCCCCTCAGATTTCAGAACTTTGGGCGACATGTATGAAAACTGTCTTGGTCTTAGACTTTCTTTGTTGCCCATAGCAACCAATCAGAGCGCCCCTTTCGGTTTTTCAGAGCACTATATGAAATTAAAGGGGCACTCTGGTTGCTAGGGGCAACAAAGAACTTCTTAGACCCAGACAGTTTTCATACATGTGGCCCTTTGTGTATGGAACACCACACTGGTGGCTTTATGTGAGTTCTCTTGATATATGGCGGTATTATTTATTGCTACTTATACAGATGTTTCCATTTTCTACCAATAGGTTATCTCATTTTACTATGGGGCCCTATCAATTCTAATAGCAACTCTGTCTCCAGCCTTGATGAAAGCTATTACTACCAACTCTTACCACTACTTACATATGCTCTATGCCCAGTATGCTGGTATCTGTAGTTCTACAGCACGGGTGTCAAACTGCGGCCCTCCAGCTGTTGGGAAACTACAACTCCCATCATGCCCGCTGTTATAGATTATACAAATGCATGATGGGAGTTGTAGTTTCCCAACAGCTGGAGAGCCGCAGTTTGACACCCCTGTTCTACAGCGTATTACATTACATTGAGAGGCCCCCGTGAATTCCCATCGGAACTAAACCGCCATAAGGCGTTCTGTATCCAGCCCAGGATGTTCTTGTCTTATTACAGCCTAAAATGTACAAGCCATCCCACCCTCCCAAGTTTCCACTGAATAATTGGATCCTGGAGACAAAGCCTGAGTGAGCAGACATAATGCTGTGGGCTTGTCCTTGCCGGCTCTTTGTCTCCAGTGGAATTTTCCAGCCAGGAGGGTGTAGCTGAGGAAATGTAGGAATAAAACTCGAGGAATGTAGTGAAGGAGGCTGTGGTATCAACGAGAGGAACCGAGGTCCGGAATCTGGGGAGAACCGCAGCAAAACCTCCACCGCTGTATATTTGATAAATGCATTGACTGTATTCAAGGGTGCAGGATTTAGGATAAGTGCTGCCCTGCCACCTTTGTGAATAGGGGCTGTCATGTCGGCCATCAGCTAGCTTGCAGGACACAGGCTGCCATAACTGGCGCCAGGAATCTGCAGACGGCGCAAGGGAATGATTGGAAATGCTCCTGCCCACGATGGTAGAGATTAGATGATGGGTACCGAGTACATTTAAAGGGGACCTATGACCTCTCCTTACACGTCTTGTGTTCCATGTGAAATAACAATTCCAAAGCCCTTTGTTGTACTGTTCTTCTGTTATTCCTCCTGGAAATCTATTACTAGATTTCCTAGGGGTTACTAATTGGGGGTGTTTATCCCTGGGGGTGTGTCTGATATTGTCCAATCAGAGCTGGCAGAGTTTGTGTTTGCATAGACACGCCCCTTTGACAACTGGAATGGTATCACCTTATTCAGTAATACGTTTCTAGGAGGAATGAAGTAGAAAAAGTTATTTGGTCTCGGCACTCACATCCACAGGATTAGTAAAATGATCACCACATCAAAGTGACCTGTCAGGTCTGCAGAGCACATAGCTGTATAATTACATAAAAAATAACAGTCATTTAGAAGCTAACAGTATGGGACACATGTATGAAATTTGGCGTTTAAACGCCAAATTTCATAATGTAATATTAGTCTAGAATGTGCCTGATTGATTCACCCGCTCTACTGCTTTATGTAGACCCCATGGCGGTACCTATTATGAATGCGATATGACATAAACCACCGAATGTTCATTTTTGAATAAAAATGTTACTGATTTTCCTAACCCTCCCTTTCTGTCTATCCCGCAGCCCATCCATGAGCCCGGATTTCCAGCACTATAGCTTCAGAATGCCTAATATTGGATTCCAGAACCTCCCCCTCAACATCTACATCGTGGTGTTCGGCACTGCAATATTCGTCTTCATCCTGAGCCTTCTCTTCTGCTGCTACCTGAGACGGTCAGTTCTGCTTCTTGCTATTGCTCACAATCTTTGTCAGGACTTTAACTGGGATTAAAGGGGAACTCCACCGTGACTCCCATGTGCACTGCAGCATCTGTTAGGTGACCTGCTGACAGATTCCTAACTCCACCATGAGTCCCATAACTCGATGGTTGTCTCTAGAACTGTCTTACAAAGCAGTCCACCCTACAGTGCTACCATGTAGCCATTATTCCCTGTGGGTTCAATTACAATTTGTCAGGTGTAAATCTATATATAAAACCGAAATGCTTGACTGAATCCAACTCGTTGCAGGATCTATACCCAAGTAAATACGTGGTGCAAGAGGGAAGAAACCATCCGGCTATAGATGGATAAATCGGTACAATACCAAAAGCAAGATATCCCCCAGCACTCCCAGTAGATCAAAAAAATAAAACACACTTTATTGAAATGTCATCATAAAAACCTGGTTAAAACTTCAAAGCACACCGAAAAATGACACGTGTACGCGTTTCGAGCCAGCAACAAAATGGGCTCAAATAGGGTCAAAAAGCAGCAAAAGTATATTTAGGCCATTACCTAAGGCAGCTGTAGAAGGAAAATTGTGCAGCTGATAGGAGTCATATGCAATGCCTCTATCCAAATCATAGATATCGGTTGTATAGGGCGGGGGGCATATATAGAAATACCCAAAAGCAAGATATCCTCCAGCACTCCCAGTAGATCAAAAAATAAAACACACTTTATTGAAATGTCATCATAAAAACATGTTTAAAAGTTCACAGCACACTGATAAATGACACACATGTCTACGCATTTCGAGCCAGCAACAAAATGGGCTCTAAGGGCTCAAAAAGGGTCAAAAAGCAGCAAAAGTATATTTAGGCCATTACCTAGGAAGCTTTAGAAGGAAAAGTGTGCAGCTGATAGGAGTCGTATCCAATGCAATGCCTCTATCCAAATCATAGATATTGGTTGTATAGGGCGGGGGGCATATATAGATATACCCAAAAGCAAGATATCCTCCAGCACTCCCAGTAAATAAAAAATAATAAAACGCACTTAATTAAATTTGTCATCATAAAAACATGGTTAAAACTTCAAAGCACACCAAAAAATTACACACACGTCTACGCGTTTCGAGCCAGCAACAAAAGGGGCTCTAAGGGCTCTGATCACGACTAAGAGCCCTTTTTGTAGCTGGCTTGAAATGCGTAGACATGTGTCATTCTCTAATGTGTTTTGAAATTTTAACCATGTTTTTTATGATGACATTTCAATAAAGTGCGCTTTATTTTTTGATCTACTGGGAGTGCTGGAGGATATCTTGCTTTTGGCTATATCTACTGTATATATATGTCCTCCGCCCTATACAACCGATATCCCTGATTTGGATAGAGGCATTGCACTGGACACGACTCCTATCAGGTGCACATTTTTCCTTCTAAAGCCGCCTTAGGTAATGGCCTAAATATACTTTTGCTGCTTTTTGACTCTCGGCTTAAAAAAGATAGTAGGGAGTGTGAATAATCCCTGTGGGTAACACCTGTTTCTGCCAGACATGAAGAAGTTTCTGTAATGTCACCACAGAGGAAGTGGTCGCCGAGCAGATCTCTGTGCTAATACAGGATATGCAATGCGTGAAGCGTTACATGATGGCCGAGAAACACGGCAGGTTTTTTGCTCTACTGTCTAAACCAGGACTCTGCCAAATTCCTGTTAAGATGAGAGCTCTAGAATGGGAGCTCAGCGCTCCGCTCACGCGCCTGATGTATCACAGTTCAAAACGCAGCTGTGGGAGTGAATGGAGTATAATGCACTATTTCAAACTAGCACTATATAAATAAAGCAATCAACTTCCAAGGTAACTTGTGGAGGTTAGAGATGTGTAAATTGTGAAATGTTAAAAATACAATAGCATAACTAACTCTTATATCAGTGTGGCATAAAAATAAACCTGTGGGGGGAGAATTTACCAAAATGTAGAGGTACTGTACACCACCCATCATTAAGTCAGGTATATTCCAGAATACAGTTTGGGCTCAGAGGTTGAATGTTCCAATCCCTGCTCTAGTTTTGTCCTCTTTACTAGTTGCAGTACCACTTTTCACCACTGGCAGTGGGAAGTATTTCCCATAGCCTTCAATGCAATAGCGCCCCCCTTTTTAATTAAAGGGGTATTACTATTTTTTTGATTAGCTGTAAACATGTATGCAAAGGTGAATAAAGATTATTACCATATACATTGCCGTTTTGATTTTGCTTCCCTTGGAAGTTAGAGACGTTCTCATCTCCTGCTTGTGTTCACAAACTTCCCTAGGTTACCAAGTGACTCTGTTTGCTCTAGCAGTGGCTGGGATGGTGACGTCACTCGCTGCTGTTTCTTATCAGCAGCACAGGAGCTTATTTATGTTTCTTACTGATAAACTTAAACCCGTTAGAGCTCTGTATCCTCCTGCCCTGCTGTTAAAATCCTTTCAAAACCAATGTCCCTCTAACAGCCTTAGCTAGGAAAAGCAGAGCTGAAATGTCAGTCACTGCTGTGGGAGCCTGAAGCTGGCTGTGAAGAGCAGGCAATGTGAAACAGCCTGGTGAGAACACCCCTTTAGGTAATGAACTAGACCTCGGTAAATAGTCATCAATCAAACCACTATCAAACGACTGGGCGGGGACTGGAGCTCTGGCTGCGCTGGAACGGTAGTGACGGGAGAGGTAAGCATGGGTCCATTTTCTATTTTAGCCCAGTGGGAGGTTTTTTGGGAGGTTTTTAAAGTCTTGGAAAAGCTAATGTTGCATGGAGATATGATGTGGAAATTGAATAGTTTTATTATGTGGGCTCTGTAAGGGAGTACTATGTGGGTACCATATAGTACTTGGACACTATATGGTAAAATCATATGGCGGTATTGTCTCAGCACTATATGGTGGTATTAATTTGAGTTACAATTACAAAAAAAATGAAATCTGGCGAGTGGGGGGACTAGTTTCCGTGCCGCCCTGAGCCACATTTCCCATCTCTATAGTCATCATTACAGTTGCCACCTGGGTCATCACCTGACTATTCCATATTCCTGGAGGGCAGATACCGGTTTATATAGACATTTATCCATTGCTTTGTAAATAGGAGGCCACATTACTTGTCACCCAGCTTTCCCAGAAGCAGATTTCTGTGGGAAGGGCCCTTTAGGCTATGTTCACACGGCTTATTTAGCCGCGTATTTTGGCGTGCATTTCGCCACATATTGCGCTTTATACGTGGCGAAATGCGCGCCGCAATTACGGTAATTCGTAGCTCTCATAGAGAAGTATGGATTATGCTTCGTCCCCCCGCGCGTACAATACAATCGTATTGTAAGTGCGGGGAGAGAATTGACATGTCAATTGTTAGTGGCGATTACGTTGACAATGCATGTCTATGGGGCCGGCCCCCCCGTACATTTGAATTACGCGCTGATCAGGGCGTGGTTCCACAACACACAGCGTATTGCGGCGCGTACTGCATGCGCCGCAATAAGCCGTGTGAACATACCTTTAGGGCTTGTCCCCACGGCACAGGTTTCCAGTCGCTTTTACAGATGGTTTTTGGATTTAACTTTTACATTGACATTAATAAAAAATCTGTGCACCAGTCCCCACTGAGCGGATTCTTAGTGTGATGGTCCTTGGCACCGCCCGCTGTCCGAAAAACTTAGAACATGTTCATTCTTTTGCCCGGTTTTCAGGCAGAACATGAACTTATGGGTGCGAAAGAGGAGGGCTTGAATCCCTTAAGGTGCGTTCTCACAGGAAAGACCAAATACCGGTCGGATTTTTTATTTTGTTTTTTTTTTGGCACGCAAGAGGCGGCTTTTGTCCGCAGTTTGCGGATTCAAGCCGCCCCCCTTCGCACCCACATGTTCATGTTCTGCCCGAAAACCGGACGAATGAACATGTTCTAAGTTTTTCGGCCCGCTGGCGGTGTGAAAATCCGTCCGGCGGAAAATCCATGCAGTGGGGACTGCTGCGCGGATTTTCTAATTAATCAATGTAAAAGGGTGACAGTCGGTTTTTCAAATCTTAAAGCTGTTTGGAAAACCAACCAATAACCTTTACTACGTGGACAAGCCCTTAATGTTCCGGGAAAACACGTGAAGGGCCGGGTGGTTTTTCACCCCGGAGTTCCCCGGCGTGTTTACTTTGCTTCTTCCACTTTGCCGCTGCTGTGTCACAGCGGGGCGCTGCTGTGTCACAGCAGGGCGCTGCTGTGTCACAGCGGGGCGCTGCTGTGTCATAGCGGGGCGCTGCTGTGTCACAGCGGGGCGCTGCTGTGTCATAGCGGGGCGCTGCTTTGTATCAGTTTCTCTTTCTTTTAAGACGTTGCCTGCTTTGGCCATAGAAAAATAAACATCCGACAGAACTGAAAGCGAGCGGCAGGAGGGCGCGGCCCGCAGGTAATAAGTCAATAGTCAATGTTTACCCTCGTCCATCCCCTTGTGTGCTCAGGCCCAGCTGTAAAAGGCAAATGTTTTTCATGATGGGGTCGATTAGGACTAGAAAAAAGGAAATACATAGTTGCATCACATTATTATGACCACTTCATAGTTACGACTTCAGCAGCAAGTGGCTCATAAAGGAAGTCCCGTGTGGTGCGCTGGCTTGGTGGGTATATAAGTTGTGTGATAGGCCGTCTGCACACAGATCCCTCGTTGCTGTCATGGGTTAAAGGGGCGAATTCTCAGAGATGCCCTGGGGGCCTGGAGCAGACGGATGTCACTGCACCTCTGCTAACCCCACTGTGTATGGGGCCCCGGAGCAGACGGATGTCACTGCACCTCTGCTAACCCTACTGTGTATGGAGCCCCAGAGCAAACGGATGTCACTGCACCTCTGCTAACCCTACTGTGTATGGGGCCCTGGAGCAGACGGATGTCACTGCACCTCTGCTAACCCTACTGTGTATGGAGCCCCGGAGCAGACGGATGTCACTGCACCTCTGCTAACCCTACTGTGTATGGAGCACGGAGCAGACAGATGTCACTGCACCTCTGCTAACCCTACTGTGTATGGGGCTCTGGAGTAGACGGATGTCACTGCACCTCTGCTAACCCTACTGTGTATGGGGCACGGAGCAGACGGATGTCACTGCACCTCTGCTAATCCTACTGTGTATGGAGCCCCGGAGCAGAAAGATGTCACTGCACCTCTGCTAACCCTACTGTGTATGGGGACGGAGCAGACGGATGTCACTGCACCTCTGCTAACCCTACTGTGTATGGAGCCCCAGAGCAAACAGATGTCACTGCACCTCTGCTAACTCTACTGTGTATGGGGCACGGAGCAGACAGATGTCACTGCACCTCTGCTAACCCTACTGTGTATGGGGCTCTGAAGTAGATGGATGTCACTGCACCTTTGCTAAATCTACTGTGTATGGGGCTCTGGAGTATGACCTCTGCTAACCCTACTGTGTATGGGGCTCTGAAGTAGACAGATGTCACTGCACCTCTGATAACCCTACTGTGTATGGGGCCCGGAGCAGACGGATATCACTGCACCTCTGCTAACCCTACGGTGTATGGGGCCAGGAGCAGACGGCTGTCACTGCACCTCTGCTAACCCTACTGTGTATGGGGACTCAGAGCAGACAGCTGTCACTACACCTCTGCTAACCCTACTGTGTATGGGGCCCGGAGCAGACGGATGCCACTGCACCTCTGCTAACCCTACTGTGTATGGGGCCCCGGAGCAGACGGATGTCACTGCATCTCTGCTAACCCTACTGTGTATGGGGCCTGGAGCAGATGGATATAACTGCACCTCTGCTAACCCTACTGTGTATGGGCCCTGGAGCAGACGGATGGCACTGCACCTCTGCTCACCCTACTGTTACTTTTTATATTGATCATTCGACACTGTTTTTGGCATACTGTATTACATGACAATTTGACCCCGAAACAGCTGTCTGCAGATGAGTGATGCTGGCTCTGCATGAATCCATTTAGCTTTCCAAGACTCGGTGAGTCACAAGCGAATTGGGGATGGCTACATCCAACAGAGGGCGCTAGAGAGTTCAGTTCTCTTCCCATAATGCCTTGTTATATGACATCTTTAGTCATATATACCTATGTAACTATTAACAGCTTGATGCCATGCTGTGAGTATATTCCTATTTGCACATAGTCTTGTATGGTGTGGTTTTTGGGTTAGTCCTTGTTCAGTTTTCTTTTTATATTAAAATATATTATATATAATAATATATATATATATATATATATATATAATATATATATTATATTATATATATATAATATATATATATTTATATATATATTATATTATATATAATATATATATAATTATATATATATATATATATAATATATATATATATATATAATATATATATATATATATATATATATATATATATATTTATATATATATATAATATATATATATTATATATATATATATTTTCTGTATGACATTACTACATGTGTGTTTATGCACTTTATATCTATCTATGTTTGGGTTAATTCTGTCCAATCTCCCCCTTCCTTCAGGTGCTTTCAGTATTCTATATAAAGCTTTGTTCAATGTGCATATATATTAAATGTAAGGATTACGTCTGAAACGCGTTGTTTGTGAATGGTACAGTTTTTTCTTTATGTAGACTATGTCTGAAACGCGTTAGTTGTTTTTAAACTGTACAGTTTATTTCTTTATGTAGTGCTGAGGTTTTTTTTATGCTATAAGTAAAAATTAAGCTTTGGGAGCTGGGCTTCTGCTCTCTCCACTCTTTGTAATCACTCTCCACTTTGGCCAAGACATGAGGATTAATAGGATCCCCTTTCTAGTAATCCAGAATCCCCTAACCGGGTATAAGAATATAGATTTCCTACACTGACCATCTATTACCCCAAGGTATGAGAACACAGGTTTTTTACACTGGAGAGTTATTAACCCAGCGTATAACACAGGATTTCTACAAAGGAAATGGATGAACACAGGGGCCCTATCCTGGATATCTATTAACCCAGATTTCCCTAACAGGGTAGAAGTAGTCGGGTTTCCTACACTGGACATCCCTTTTAGGCACTTTACTCATGTATTCATGACCTGTGTGAGGACCGCTATGGCTCCAGGGCAATGAGATGATCTGCAATTTACTTCTACTTCTTTCTAACAAAAAGAGGACCTCTCCACGGTCTGCACTTTCTCCATTTTAGAAGTATGTGGAGGAACCTTTAAGAAACCTTGACTATTTCTAGAACTTGGGGCCAATTGAGTGCTATGATTACATCTAGTAACGTAACTGGGTTCCCAAGACCTTCCTATATTATTATTATTATTATTTATTTTAAAGCGCCATTGATTCCAGGGCGCTGTACATTCGAGGGGGTTACATACATTACATAAGTCAAACGAGTACAGTGATAAGGGATAATGACAATTGGCACGACAGAGGGAGAGAGGACCCTACCCGCGAGGGCTTACAATCTACAAGGAGGGGAAAGAGACAGGAGGTGAGGGCAGACATGTCTGGGGAAGGAAGTAGTGACAAGTTTAGTGAAGGTTTAGGCAAGCCTGAAGAAATGGGTTTTTCAGGTTGCTTTTGAAGCTGGTGAAAGTGGAGGAGAGTCTGATGTGTTGGGGCGTGAGTTCCAGAGTCTGGGGGAAGCACGGGAGAAGTCTTGGAGAGGGTTGTGTGAGGAGTGATAAGGGGAAAAGCAGAGGAGAAGGTCCTGTGAAGGAGCGAGAGTGCGTGGGGGAGATATTTGGAAAATTAGGGCAGAGATGTATGGAGGGGGAGAGGTCGTGGAGAGCCTTGTAGGTCATGGTTAGTAGCTTGAAATGAATTCGCTGGGCAATGGGAAGCCAGTGAAGGGTTGGGGGAGGGGGAGAGGCAGAGGGAGTAGCGAGGAGAGAGGTGGATAAGACGGGCAGCAGAGTTAAGGATGGATTGGAGGGGAGGTGGTGCTAGCTGGGAGGCCGCAGAGAAGGATGTTGCAGTAATCTAGGGGGAGATGACAAGGGCATGGACCACATTTTTGTGGGGTCATAGTTGAGGAATGAGCATGCAGAGATTTTTTTTTCAGGTGGAGGGGCAGGGAGAGGTGAGGGGTTTGGATGTGGGTTTGAAAAATAAAGCGAGTCTAGGATTTAAACCCCAAAACAGCGGACTTGGGGACCGGTGAGGGGTAGAGCGTTGACTGAATAGAGAGATCAGGGCAGGGGTAGAGTTGGATGGTGGAAAGATGATGGTCTGTTTCTCCACATTTAAATTTTAGGAGACGTGATGAGAAGAAGGAGGAAATGGAGGACAGACAGTCAGGGAAAGGGAGAGTAGAGAAGTGACATCTGGGCAGGAGATGTAGAGTTGGGTATCTCAGCATTTCAGGTGGTAATGAAGCCTGTGAGGCTATGAGCTGACGAGCCAAGGGTGTAGATAGAGAAGAGTAGTGGGCCCAGGACTGACCCTGGGGGACACCAAAGAGAGTGGCCGGGGGGAGGAGGTGGAGCAAGAATGAGAGACGCTGAAAGTCCGATCAGTGAGGTAGAGGAGATCCAGGAAAGAGCCAGGGCCGTGATGCCGAGGGAGGAGAGGGATTTGGGAGCAGGAGGGGAAAGGTCGACAGTGTCAAAGGCAGAGGACAGGGCCAAGAGGAGGAGCACAGAGTAGTGGCTGAGGCTTTAGCAGTTACTAGTCATTAGTGACTTTGGGTTAGGGCAGTTTCGGTAGAGGGGGGGTCGAAAACCAGATTGTAGGGGTCAAGAAGAAGTTGGAGGAGAGGTGGGAGGACTGATGAAGTGAGACGTGCTGCTCGAGGAGTTTTTAAAGGGAGCAGTGAGATGGGGCGGTAGTTGGACAGAGAAGGGGGGTCAAGGGTTGTTTTTTTTAGGATTGGAGTGATTTGTAGCATGTTTAAAGCAGAAGGGAGATGCCAGAGGTTATTGATAGGTTGAAGAGATGGTGAGTGCTGGGATGATAAAGCATGGGTCTGGGATGAGGGGGGATGGCAGTGGTTCCAGACTTTCAGGTAGTGAGGTTGGATTTGGACAGTAAGGAGGAGAGCTTGTCATGAGTGACTGTGGGAAGCAAGTTAAGGGGGAAGGCAGGTTTCGAGGTAAGGGGGGGGTGGTGGGGAACTGCGGGCTGAAGCTTTCTCTGATGAAGGGTTTATCTTCTGGAGGAAATGAATGGAAAAGTATCTGCTGAAAGGGGGGATGGAGGAGGTGTTGGTGGACGGAGAAGAGAGTTGAAGGATTTGAATAATTGTCTGGGTTGTGGGACAGGGAGGATATGAGAGTGGTGAAATAGTTCTGTTTGGCTATATACATGATCCAAGAGTTATGGTCTGCAAGCCTTAGGTTGGACCTTGGTCACATGAGGCCTATGTCAGGCTAATGATAGAGAGTCAGTTTTATTAGTAGATTACTACAACAGCTGTGCTTTGACACTTAAAGGGGTTGTCTCACTACATTGATTCATCTTAACTCCATCATGTTTTCTTGGTTTCATTTTGAATTCAGGGGCGTGTTTACTGCCTTCTACTAGGCTGCAGTAGAAGCCAGGTCTGTAGCTATAGCAACCAGTGCTGGCAGCCTATCATGAGAGATCAAACAGGTCTGTAGCTATAGCGACCAGTGCTGGCAGCCTATCATGAGAGACTGAACAGGTCTGTAGCTATAGCAACCAGTGCTGGCAGCCTATCAGGAGAGACTGAACAGGTCTGTAGCTATAGTAACCAGTGCTGGCAGCCTATCAGGAGAGATTGAACAGGTCTGTAGCTATAGCGACAAGTGCTGGCAGCCTATCATGAGAGACTGAACAGGTCTGTAGCTATAGCTACCTGAGGAGCTGATGCAGCCCATACAAGAGGGGACATCTAGGAATAGGTAGGACACTGCTAATGGATACATATTGCAAAGTGACTTGTTTGTGCAAGATCTTTAACATAAAAAGCAGCAATCCTTGTAGTGGTTTTCCGCACAGGATTGGAAGCCAAATGTTGACTATACTATATTGTAAATGGCTGCTTAGCCAGATTTGCCTGCAGAGCTTGTGCTAAGACAGGAGCAAGTTACAAGCTTTTTCTCCTGCCTCAGTGTTTCCTTATCATTCATCCCATGGGTATCCAGAACCTTAGGCAACAGTCTAGGAGGAATTGTTAAAGATTTGCCTCTGTGACTGGCATAGGACTTGCCTATGAGATTTGGCTGACTTCCATGTAATCTGCCCATGGATTCCACCCATTAACCTAACGTGTGGTAACATTGGAGTATTGCTCCTCCAACCCCTGGAGAACTATCACCACCAATCTTGGTGACCACGGTAGAACACCCTATGGCCCCATTCACATAGCATTTGTTCTCACCATTTGTGCTATTCATTGGGATACCATGAGAAGTTTATCCTGACCGATATTGCGCCGAGGCTGGGCTAAGTCTATAGAGTTCTGTCCGAATCGGACTATGTTTTCCCTGTATATGTAATGTATACACCTCCCATATTGGACGCAAAAGCGCGGTGGACCACAGCCTTGGAACCATTACAGAAACTGTATACCTTCAGTAAACAGGAAAAACATAGTCCAATTTGCACTTAAAGGGGTTGTCTCACTACACTGATTCATCTTACCTCAGTCCTGTTTTCTCAATTTCATTTTTGAATTCAGGGGCGTGTTTACTGGCTTCTACTGGCCTGCAGTGAGGAGCTGCTGAGGACACCAGGTCTGTAGCTATAGCAACCAGTGCTGGCAGCCTATCAGCAGAGATCAAACAGGTCTGTAGCTATAGCAACCAGTGCTGGCAGCCAATCAGGAGAGATGGAACAGGTCTGTAGCTATAAGAGGGGACATCTAGGAATAGGTAGGACACTGTTAATGGACACATATTGCAAAGTGACTTGTTTTTACAAGATCTTTAATATAAAAAGCAGCAATCCTTGTAGTGAGACAACCCCATTAATTTGCCCTATAGAACTTTATGGCTCTGTCTTGGTGATTACGGTAGAACACTATGGCCCCATTCACATAGCATTTGGGCTACTTGTTTGTGGTATCCATCGGGATACCATGAAAAATTTAACCTGACGTATACGATGGTGAGGCCTTGCTGAGGCCATAGAGTTCTGTTTGAATCAGACTATGTTTTCCCTATTTACGTAATGCATATGCTTCACGTATTAGACACATACGTGTTGTAGACCACACCTGGGTCCAATGCACTAACTGTATATGTTCAGTAAACAGAGAAAACATAATCCAGTTCAGACTAAAGTTGCCCTATAGAACTCTGTGACCCTGGCAGGATAAATTTGTCTTGTTATCCCAAAGGACCACACGTACAGAGACCAAAAACACTATGGGCGACATGTATGAACGGGGCTGCACCAGAAGTCTGCCGTCTTTTCAGCCCGAAAACTGGTGCAGCCCGGTTCGCTATATGTTTAACCAGCCGCACTCCAGCATTAGGCGCATTATCGGGCGCCCGCGACACTTTGTAAGGTACCTGAGATCGGTGGCGTGCTGGAGGCAGGGCGCACTAGAAAAGTACAAAGCTACACATTTATAGCTTTAGTACGGCAAATCCAGGTGCATTACTGCTGGAACAGGTAGAGCACTTTAAAAGTGGTTTACCTGAGCCAGAAGTGTCGCTTTGTAGCTAGAAAGCGCTAAATCTATGACCCGCAATAGAACAGGTTCATAGATTCAGGCGCATTCTACACTACTATTGCGCGCAAAACAATGGCACCAAAATACATACATGTCGCCCTATGTGAATGGGGCCTTAGTGTGACAAGCGTGTGATCAGAGTCGGGCCTAGCACTGAAGAGCGTGGGGTGAGTGAGGAGCCCATTACGGTTCCCTCTCCACGGCTCGGATTGTTATTGTGTCACTTTGTGTTTTTTTCATTTTTTCACCATCTCTGTATAGCAATAGTATCATTGACTTTGATTTCTTTAGAGCTTTTTTCTTTGACAGATCATTGCATTGCTATAAGTGTCATGCATTTTACAAAGGGCTTTTTCCTTTTAGACTGTGCTGCCTGTTTTACAGATTTCTGTGTTTTCCACTCCAAGACATTAAAGGTTCTTATAATGGAGGTAAATTCTACAATGTTCTTCCCTGTAATGACTGGTTGCCATGGAAATGCTATTGAAATGAATTTCGGTATTCTTTCGCACTCAATAGGGGATAGCTGCAGGCAAATGTCAGAGGCAGGAGGACCCACCGCCACCTGTCAGACAGGCTTTTATTGCCTGGCTTGCTGATTGGTCAATGTGGGTTCATATAAATTTCCTCTTCATTACTTAAAATACATGGATATCCAATATATTAAGCGGTGCTTATGACTTGTAGCTGTGCAGATGGCTTATTAGCTTGTGTTTATTGCTTCCACATGAGAACCTAATGCAATCAATAGTTTATCACCAATAAATGAACATTTTCCCTGAAATACTCTGTGCTGTTTGAAGATTCTCTTCATTCCCCAACCCCTCAGTCTATCATCTCCCACATGAGTCAATTAACCTTAATATCTCCCTGCCTTACATTAGAAAAAAAGCTGACTTTGCCTTAACTACCAGGTCAGCAAACCATTCTTCTGAAATACTCTGTGCTGCGTGGAGATTCTACTCATTCCACAACCCCTCAGTCTGTGATCGCTCACATGACTCCATTAACTTTACATTATCCCACTATCAATCTCCCATACATTAGGAAAAAAACTTACTTTTCCTTTCACACAAGATCAGCAAACCACTCTTCTGAAATACTCTGTGCTGCTTGTAAGTTACATTCATACTGCAACCCCTCAGTCTGATATCTCCATCATGGCCTCATTAACCTTACATTATCCCACTATTAGTCTCCCATACATTAGAAAAAAGCTCACTTTTCCCTTTCCCCATAAGGTCAATCTACTGTTCTGAAATACTTTGTGCTGCTGTGCGTCCTGCTTCATCCTTATATCCCATTATCAGAATATTATGTGCTCATCTGGTGGGGACAGTGACCTTTGCACTCATGTGGTGATAGTGAAGGCAGTGTTGCGTGTAACAGGAGTAGGTGCCAGCAGTACAGAGTATTTCAGGATGGGATTGTGCTGATCTTGTGGGAAGCAGTGACCAGTCCATTTGTGTGATGATATAAGAGAGGTGGGTGCTGGAGAAGTAGGAGTTCAAATGGGCTGATGCAAGGAGCAAGTGATCACTGAGTTTCCTAATAACAGCCTTAAATACTTTGTGCTGCTCAACAATGGTAACCATATTTGCTATCAGAATTTTCCCAGCCCCGTACAGCTGAGGCAATTGGCCCCCCGGCCATTACAATCATCAGTGGGCCCCTTTTTAAAAAGACAGGGCCCCTGACAGCAGTACAGCTATGTTGGCGGCCCTGATCCTCGTATCAGTTTGGGCACAAGTTTCTTTAACCTCTTCTCAATTGTATTGTGACCATTTCCTGAAACACTCTGCGCTGCTTGAGTGACTACTGTATTGATATCAGCTTATGCTAATGACCGGTCCCTGCCTCCCACACTTCACTCCTATGAGCTGATCGGCTGCCCATGGCCAGGAGACACGTAGCTGAAATGAAGAATGATCGGAAACCTTTAATTTCTTGGTGACCTGCGTGGAGTACACGTCTGGATGAATGGGAGTCCTCTTAGTGGTTCTAGTGTTCCTCATCTGCCCCTTCTCCTTATCGCCCTCTACAGGTTGAGGCATCAGACACGTAAGGAGCTGTACGCCTACAAGCAGGTAAGGCTGGGAACCAGTAAGCAGCTCTCTGCCAGTTTCTGCATTATCTTGTCATTTGTTGTCCTGTGGTGACTACCAGGTGGGATGGACAGTCTGGTCCGGTTGGAGAAGGTAGACTTGGGGAGATCCACCAAACTCAACCTGTGGCTGACTGGCTGTTGCAGAACCAGTACTACTAGCATGCTGGGAGTTGTAGTTAAGCAACTGCTGGACACCACTGGTTGGGTGCCAAGGTTCTGGAACAAAGCTCGGGGGTGCTGTGCCCACCAAAAGTCTCCAGAACCGACTTGGGAGACGGCTTGAGATTTATGCCTCCTCACCTTCAGCTGATCGGCAGAAAGGAATCACATGGGGACCCCAATATTCATGACTTAGAAGGTGCATTAATAACCAATCCTTAGTCAAAAATTTGGGGAGACCGAAATTTTTGAAATTATTTTTAGTATTATTATTACTACACAACTTTGGAATTTATTTGTGTCGATGTATTGTGTGTGTGTGTGTGTATACACTCAAGCAAAACGGGAAAAGTCCGCTCACCTGTGGGCTCACACGAAACTGGGTCATCCAAAATACAAGGTGTAGGGAAGAGACCTCAGGCTGCAGTGAGGGAATGAGTATAATCCAAAACAAAACTTCTTCCAGCGCTCACCGTCCAATATTGTAAGTATAAAAAATCGCACTTTTATGAGATCCTGATTAAAAACAAGGTTGAAAACCATAAATAACGCACATGATCTACGCGTTTCGTTTCAAAACGCGTAAATCATGTGCGTTGTTTTTGGTTTTTAATCAGGATCTAATAAAAGTGCGTTTTTTTATACTTCCAATATTGGACGGAGGAGCGCTGGAAGAAATTTTCTTATATATACACTTCTCATAAAAAGTTTGGGATATTTGGCTTTTGGTTGAAATTACAGGATGAACATAAAATTTTGTGAACATTTTTTTAAATGAACTAAATTAGCAGATCTCTTCCCTTTAGATGCAACATGTCCAACTGTACATTGTTTCAGTACTTTTTGCACAACCTGCTGATCTCTAACAAGGATTGGCAACATTCACAACAGGTGTTTGATTCCTGAATCGCCCAATAAATTTAGGGGATCAATTTGAATTGGGATTTAAACAGCTCCTCTCATTATGCTGTTCACATTCTGACATCATGAGACAACTATATTTACTATTTTGCCATAGGCAAACTTAAACTCTATCAGTTCTCAATCTATAAAGCACTAAAATGTAACTTTTATTATGTATAACACTTAACCTCTATACACACTATTTAAAAACCTGATTTCTAACCTCTCAATTTGTCTCATAAATTTATCCCTTTCTATTTGTGAAAGAATAACTCCTTTTCTATTATCAAATCTGGTGTAACACCACCTATTATATCAGCAGGGTAACTCTATATATACACAGTGACTTGCTAACTCCAAAAAGGAATCAAAAAACATCTTACTTGGGCAATCATCCCTAATCTGAAAAGTGTGTTATAGAGGTTAAGTGTTCTATATAATAAAAGTTACGTTTTAGTGTTCTATAGATTGAGAACTGATAGAGTTTGTTTGCCTATGGCAAAATAGTAAATATAGTTATCAAAAGTCACTCTTTTGTTCTCTTACTAGATTCCCATATTTTTGAGATCATGAGACCAAGACAACACCTTACAATTGATTGACAGTACCTCGCCATTGGGAGGCTTCATCAAAAAATGGAACGTGTGTTGGCCACTCCAAACCAATATAGATATGTCAAATAATTGTCAAAAAAAAAACTGGAATGTGACGTAAAACTTAACTTTCACTTAGTTAATTAAAATATAGAGCCATAAAGTGGGATCACACATCACAATTCAACACATCCTAACAAAGGATACAGTAGGGTATCTGTGCCTAGTACACCCTATAACACACACTAGCTATCAATATGTATGTAGAGTCATCGTCCTGAAAAGGGCAGCCCCATCTGGGACCTAGGACTATTTAGCCCTGGTAAAACCTACAGCAAGAAATCCAAAAAAGACAGTCTATGCTGCACCCAAATGATAAAATACTAGTAAGAATTTCACCAAAAATATACCCAACGCGTTCCCAAAGATTAAAGCAGAGAATTCATCAAGGGTATTTAGAATAAAGGGTATATACGCCATTCAAGGGTATGTGTCAAAAGGAACAAAGATCCTGTGCATCCTCAAACACCCTATCTCAAATGAATGTAGGGGTTGAAGAGTACTAAGCCACTAACTTACAGAATAATATGCATGTCAATGTGCTAATCAATTTAGAAGGTACTGTAGGGGTTAACCAGAAAGGTAAGAGACCATAAACAGTGGTTGTAAACAAGCAGGATGCTCTCAGACAGAAGTGGCCACTGAGCTTAGAGTGTCATCAGCAGGTTGCAACATAGATACAGAGAGACTGGAAGAGTCACAGAAAGGCAAAGAAGTGTCTGTCCTTTGGCTCCATCACACACTGATGACCGCTTCATTGTAACCCATGCCCTGCGGAGCCGGGTGATGAATGCCGCACAACTCCAGGCACAGTTAAGAGAGGCACCAAGTGTCACATCAGACCATCCGTAACCATTAACATCAGCGTGGTTTGATTGAATTTTGCCATTAAGCTCCTTGTTAGCGATCAGCAAGTTGTGCAAAAACATTGAAGAGTTGGACCATGCATCTAAAGGGAAGAGATCGGCTCATTTAGTGCATTTAAAAAATGTTCATGTAATTTTATATTCATCCTGAAATTTCAATCAAAAGCCAAATATCCTGAACTTTTTGTGTGTAGTGTGTGTGATTGTGAGTATATCTATAACTGTAAGGATATATATGTGCATTAATATATATGTACACACACAAATATGTAACAGTATAGACCTATACAGTGGGTTGTCAAAGCATTTCTAACCCTCAAACTTTTTCTCACATTTAAACATTAAAACTTAAATGTATTTTGTTGATATTTTATGTGATAAAGCAACACAAAGCAGCAAGTATTAGTGAAGTATTTGTAAAAGAAAATTGTACAAATTTTTGCACATTAAAAAACTGAAAAGTGTGGCGTGCATATGTACTCAGCCCCCTGTATTCTTACAGTATCTGTCTTTAGACGTCAGATAATTAGTAAATAGAGTACCTCTGTATGTTATTTATTCTCAGTATAACTTCAGCTGTTTTGTGAAGGCTTCAGAGGTTTATTAGTGAACAAACAGCACCATGAAAACAAGGAACACACCAGACAGCTCAGATAAAGTTGTGGCAAAGTGTATTGCAGGATTAGGTTTAAAAAAAAAAAATAGCCAAAGCTCTGAACAGCTATGGTGGGAGAATCTGTTGCGTACTCCACAAATCTGTCCCCTGGAATAGTGGCAAGAAGAAAGCCCTTTTTTTTTTTTCTTTTTTTTTCTTAGCAAACCATAACAAGTCTCTTTGCAGTTTGCAGAAAGCACTGTAGGGAATACAGCAAGCATGTTAAAGAAGGGTCTCTGGTCAGAGGAGACCAATATGCCAAATGCTATGGGCAACATATATGAACTCGCTGGCGCCATTTTCTAGGCATATATTGCGACAAAAAAAATGTCGCTGCACTGTTCTATAGATGTATGGAGAGTCGTTCGGCCAAACTTGCTGCAGTCTGCAATAAACATTACACTTTTGAATGCACCAACAATATGCCAAAGTTTGGGTGAAAACTGCCATACAAAGTTTGGCGCATTACACTTTCATTCATACTGTTGTATTATACACATATCTGTTTAAAGGGGTTTTGCCACAATCTCATTTCATACCTACTGTATCAGCTCTGTGTGCTCAGATGGGGGCGTGTGTAATTTGTTTGAATTGTATATCATATGACCCAGCAGGATGACATCACCACGCCTTTCCTCTCTCTCTAGTCAAAGAAAGGTCTGTTTATGTAAAGAGCTGTGAGTAGTTACAATGTAGCTCAGAGGTAAAATGTTTGCCTCCAGGCACAAGGGTCCTCGGTTCAAATCCCTGCAGGAACCAAACCTGTGGTTTTTTTTTCTCTTTATCAATGCACAGACCTGATTGAGGTTTCTTTTTTATTTATTTATTATTGCACTGTTTGACTAAGTACTAAGGAGTACAGAGGACGGGAGTAGAATGACAGCACCTGGGGTTTGAACACTCAGTAGCTTCCTGAGAGGAGAAGTGATGTCTGAGCATGTGCAACCAGGAGTGAAGAGCTCTCAGCCCTGGTCGTATCCTCTGGAGACGAGCTGTAAACAATGGATCACTAAAGGAGCAGCTAAGACAAAAACGGTCCAGAATTTTTAATAATGATGAATGGTGAAAATGTTTATTATTTAATTTACAAACTTCCTACGTCAAATTTACTTTGTGGCAAAACCCCTTTAAGGCCAGTGTGTAGGTGCCAGGTTACCTAGATGTCACCCTATGTGTGGAGCCAACACTGCCCATCACCCTGAACACACCATCCCCACCGTGAAGCATGATAGGGCAGCATCGTGCTGAAGAGAAGCTTTGCTGCAGCCAGGACTGGGAAGCTGCTCAGAGCTGATAGAAAGATGCGTATATATATAATTACTGTATACATTTAGAGACATGTGTATATATATATATATATATTATAAATATATATATATATACATACATACATATATATCTCAAGACTGTGTTTCATATTGTGTTTTTTCAACTTTCAGGTTATTTTGAAAGAAAAAGTAAAGGAGCTGAATCTCTATGAGGTTAGTGTCCGGTTGGTGTAAAATGTTGTATGTGATATATCTGCTCTTCCCCTTAACCTCTCCTCCTAGGGTCCGGTTGATGACAGCGAATTTCCGTTGTATACAAAGGTTTCCAAATGTCCAACAACCCCATACAATGTACAAAGTATATAAAGACCCGAACACCATATAAGAGATGTATATACAGAAGAGATAGGATGCTATCTGGTTCTTTGGTATCATCTGTGAGATTGGGCGTACAAAGAATTGAGGGGACACAATCCAAGTAAAATGTTATCTGTCTTCACTGGCCCAAGCTTCAAGCTCAGATTTATCAATACAATAGGCGGTGTAGATTTAGACTACACCAGTGGTTTGCAAAGTGCGGCTCTCCAGCTGTTGGGAAACTACAACTCCCATCATGCATTTATATAATCTCTATCAGTGGGCATGATGGGAGTGGTAGTTTCCCAACAGCTAGATTTAGACTATACCAGTGGTTTGCAAAGTGCGGCTCTCCAGCTGTCGGCAAACTACAACTCCCATCATGCCCACTGCGAGAGATCATATAAATGCATGATTAGAGTCGGAGTTTCCCAAAAGCTGGAGAGCCGCACTGGTCTAGATAGTCTTACAACGTGCACCATGCACCATAGAGGCAAATGTTAAAAGCAATAAATGCTGGTAAATCTGGCGCAGGTCTGGACTAAGTTTACAACTTCTTTTAATTGACTTCACTTATGCCACAAATTTTGGCTCCTCTTTTTGGCGCACATGCTAAGCTGCACCCCTTCCCTGATAAACCACACACCTCTTACTGGTGTCACCCCCTTTCTGTCGGACCAGGTGCAGAAGTGTCTAGAAACAGTCTGAAACACCTAATAAGTTTGGTGTAGAGCATGCATGCCAGGATTTTTAGTCCACATTTCAGCACAATTCTGTCGCTACTGCTAAAATAAACGTGTTTCTATCTGTGCAATGTGCTATTAATGTCCTGTAGGTGGCAGTCCCACCCCTCTGTCACCTTTCAGGAAAATGGGAACTTACAAACTCTTTGAACATCAGAAATATTTTGCAATGTATTATTATGCAGTTTTTACGTAAATTCTTTGTTTCCATATCTGCAATCAAATATCTGCTGGTTGCCCTGGGATACAGACTGCTCCACCCCGCTGTCAGACATATGATATTCCCACAGTCCTCCTATTGTATCTGCTGACATAATGTAATTCGTCTTCCATCTCCTTGTAGATTTGTGCGGTTTGTCTAGAAGAATTCAAGCCCAAGGATGAGCTGGGTATATGTCCCTGCAAGCACGCCTTTCACAGAAAGTAAGAGATGACCCAGAGATTGTAAACCAATACCTCCAACACCTCTGCTTTTCATTTTCTTGATAGAGTTTCATCCTGTACTATATATTATCCTGTATTGTAGGTTATAACTCAGGATCAATACAGGATAAGTAATGTATGTACACAGTGACTGCACCAGCAGAATAGTGAGTGCAGCTCTGGAGTATAATACAGGATGTAACACAGGGTCAGTACAGGATAAGTAATGTATGTACACAGTGACTGCACCAGCAGAATAGTGAGTGCAGCTCTGGAGGATAATACAGGATGTAACTCAGGATCAGTACAGGATAAGTAATGTATGTACACAGTGACTGCACCAGCAGAATAGTGAGTGCAGCTCTGGAGTATAATACAGGATGTAACACAGGGTCAGTACAGGATAAGTAATGTATGTACACAGTGACTGCACCAGCAGAATAGTGAGTGCAGCTCTGGAGTATAATACAGGATGTAACACAGGATCAGTACAGGATAAGTAATGTATGTACACAGTGACTGCACCAGCAGAATAGTGAGTGCAGCTCTGGAGAACAATACAGGATGTAACCTGGGATCAGTACAGAATAAGTAATGTATATGCACAGTGACTGCACCAGCAGAATGATGAGTGCAGCTCTGGAGTATAATACAGGATGTAACTCAGGATCAGTACAGGATAAGTAATGTATGTACACAGCGACTGCACCAGCAGAATAGTGAGTGCAGCTCTGGAGGATAATACAGGATGTAACTCAGGATCAGTACAGGATAAGTAATGTATGTACAGTGACTGCACCAGCAGAATAGTGAGTGCAGCTCTGGAGTATAATATAGGATGTAACTCAGGATCAGTACAGGATAAGTAATGTATGTAAACAGTGACTGCACGAGCAGAAAAGTGAGTGCAGCTCTGGAGTATAGTACAGGATGTAACTCAGTACAGGATAAGTAATGTATGTACACAGCGACTGCACCAGCAGAATAGTGAGTGCACACTTGTGTAGGGATAAACAATGTGATTTGGTCCTAATTTTAAGCCAGTGTCCACCCTTTAACACCATTTCATTGTTAGCTCCAACCCTATGTACTGATTGTTTTATAATATCCTTAATGCAGTCAGGGTTTCCTTTTTGATGCTTATCTCTAAAATACCCTGCATATAAAAGTTAAATAGTAAAGCTCTTTCTGCCTACAGCCACCACTAGGGGGAGCTTATTGTATACGGTTTCATTATGCAGTGCATATAAAAGTTGCATGTAATGATCTCCATCATTGCTGTGTTTTCCAGATGCCTCATTAAATGGCTGGAAGTGCGGAAAGTTTGCCCCCTGTGTAACATGCCCGTCCTTCAGCTGGCCCAACTTCACAGCAACCAGGAGCATGGACTTCCACAAGGCCCGCTGCCAGGAGCGGAGAACATTGTATAGTTTACAGCGCATGCGTCATCATGGGTCCCCTATACAAGACGCTGCAGATCACATGTCCTTACCCCGCGTCTTCGGGGCAGATCCCAGAATCCTGGTCGGTAGCTGATGGATTTCTGCCACATTCTCCGACATGGATATGTGGACTCTGTAGCAACCAAAGCACTTTCATCACCTGCCTCCATTGCAGGGGAGACACAAGGGAACTTGGCAGCAGTATTTGGCCTTGGACGAGCACTTTACAAGATTTCACTGAGACTCTTGCAACTTTTTTTTTTTTTTTTTTTTATATGGAAATCTTGACTGGAAGTTTCACTGTGCCAGGGCTGGGAGTGGCACTACTGCCCAATTACAAAGGGAAGGGATGAGCCCAGGAGAACCTGGGAGATGGGAGTATTGCCGCACTATGCAAACTGCTTACCATCAACCATGTATGAGAGGAACCTGTCCGCCCGCGTCTATCCGTGAAGCCGCTTTCCTCCTCGGTAGGATGCAGTCAACGTATGAACTGATACGGTCTTCTTAAAGTGTACCCGTCACTGGCATGCAGCC
This sequence comes from Phyllomedusa bahiana, assembly GCA_025379985.1. Lineage (NCBI taxonomy): Eukaryota > Metazoa > Chordata > Amphibia > Anura > Hylidae > Phyllomedusa > Phyllomedusa bahiana. Next base: position 36,982 of record JAODAL010005869.1, read on the forward strand.
ATTCTGTCCACCACAGGATTTATCTCCCTGAGTATTGGCATAGCCCTAAAATTGCCTGTATTCCATCCGCTATATGTTACTATATGTTATACGTCGGACTGTTACATGTCCGACGTATAAAATAGAGATCATATTTAAGAACTCCAGAGTCATCTGTATTAAAGCCCCTTTGTCATATTTAAAAAAAATGTGAAAACTTTTTGGGAATATCTTATTCCAGTGCTGAGTTTTTGAAATTTATAATCCCTGCCCCCATGACAACACTTCCAGTCCCTTGTGCTGTGGCATCGCCTATAGCCACGTTTCAGCACAGGGAAAAGAGTAAAAGTGATCTGATGGATAACTCTGAGGCCCATTGTCTCTGCTAGAGTAGAAACAGGAAGTGTTATCATAGGGACATTTTTCTCAGTAACTTGACCACTTGATCATTTTCGACAGGAATAAGCTATTTGAAGCCAAATTTCACATTTTTAAAGGGCTTTGATTTGGATCTCCTTGGAAGTTCTCCTGGATGTCACCGGGACCCTGAGAAATTGCTGAATTGTACTGGAAGAGTGCATTATAAATTAGTAGCACCAATCCTTCTATGATGTCTAATCTATATACCAGGCTACTAGTGGCACAAACATGTCAGTGCCCTACCCACCAGACAGTTATTAGAACATATAGTAGATGATATTATTTTTGGAAACTGTTGCAAGAGTTAAAAAAAAAATGTAGATTCTAGAATTGTTTAGAAAAAAATTAATAACTAATATTTCATATTAGGATTTAGTAGCCCATTGGCAATGACCGGACCCTGCCAGCTGGGTAGATCTGAGTCTTGTCATGGCGCCAGCCTTCACTGTATAAAAACTAGAGCACTTACGAAAATATTAAAGATTTGTTGACCGTCTTATAAAATTGTTATATACAGGATGATCCAAGCCTAAAACCACCCAACTATAGGGCAGAGGGACTGTATCCCAACATATCCACCCGCTACCACAGATCAGTGTGAAGAATATGTCGTAGAGGAGAAAAATGAGGTTAAAATAGTGATGGAGTATAGGCGGTGACCACCTCAGCCTTCACAGGAGCATGGAGGGGCAATGTAGTCATCTCAGTAGGCCGGGATCTGTTGCTAGGCAACCATTTACACTTCTTATAAGCATTAGGATTTTACAGGTGCCCATTTACTTTATATAGGTTTCCACCATAAATCACCGATGTAGTAACGATGGTTCATAACTGATTGTGACCGTCTTATAAAATTACCCATGGGGTGTTATATACAGGATGAGCAAAGTCTAAAACCGCCCAAATATAGGGCAGGGGGACCGTATCCCAACATATCCACCCGCTACTACAGATCAGTGTGAAGAATATGTCGTAGAGGAGAAAAATTGAGTTAAAAATAGTGATGGAGTTTAGGTGGTGACCACCTCGGCCTTCACAGGAGCATGGAGGGGCAGTGTAGTCACCTCAGTAGGCCGGGATCTGTTGCTCGGCAACCACTTACATTTCTTATAAGTATTAGGATTCTACAGCTGCCCATTTACTTTATATAGGTTTCCACCATAAATCACCGATGTAGTAACGATGGTTCATAACTGATTGTGACTGTCTTATAAAATTACCCATGGGGTGTTATATACAGGATGAGCCAGGTCAGGAGCCACCCAAATATATGGCAGAGGGGCTGCTACTGCAGGTGATGCCCAACATGTACAATAAAAGCATGAGAGGTGACCCATAAACTTTTAATGTAGTAAAGATGGTTCTCAACTGATTTGTGACACCCATGGGGTGTTAGGTACATGGGAGTCAAATCGGAAACCACCCAAATATATGGCAGGGGGGGCTGTATCTGAAGATAATGCCCAACATGTACACCTCCTCCTATAGGTCACTGTTAAAATGTATCTTGAGAAGAAAGTGTTGGTGGAATGTAGAAGGTGACCACCGTGGCCTTCACAAGTCCATGGGGGAAGCAGTGTAGTCATTTGTGTAGGCGGGGATCTGTTGCTAGGCGACCCGTTATTCTTCTGAGAAGTATTACAATTCGACATCTGGCCAGTTACTTAATATAGGATTTCGCCATGAATTTTGATGTAGTGATGTTGCTTCTCAACTGATTTGTGACGCCCACAGGATTGTTCTATACAGGGTGAGCTAGCTAAGGAATCACCTAAATATAAGGCAGAGGGGCTGTATCTGCAGATGATGCCCAACATTTCCAATCTCTCCTGTTAAAATATATCTTGAGAGAAACATGTATGGGTGAAAAAGATGGTAGAATATAGTAGGTGACCACCGTGGCCTTCACAAGAGCATGGAGGAGCAGCGTAGTCATCTCTGTAGGCGGAGATCTGTTGCTAGGCAACCATTTATTCTTCTTAGAAGTATTAGAATTTTAAAACTTGCCATTTACTTTACATAGATTTTGTCATGAACCTTTGATGTAGTCATGGCAGTTCTCAAGGGATTTGTGACACCCAGGGGGGTGTTCTATACAGAGTGAGCCAAGTCAAGGATCACCCAAATATGGGGCAGAAGAACTGTATCTGCAGATGATGTACTACATGTCCACCATTGCCTTCAGATCACTGTTAAAATGTATCTTGAGAAGAAAGCGTTGGTGGAATATAGTAGGTGACCACCGTGGCCTTCACGAGAAAATGGAGGAGCAGTGTAGTCATCTCTGTAGGCGGAGATCTGTTGCTAGGCAACCATTTATTCTTCTTAGAAGTATTAGAATTTTAAAGGCAGCCATTTACTTTACATAGATTTTGTCATGAACCTTTGATGTAGTAATGACAGTTCTCAAGGTTCATACAGATGAGCCAGCCTAGGATCACCCAATGGGGCAGAGGGAGTATTGCGTGAGTCTACATGCTCAGATATGTTAAAATTACTGAAGGAATGTTGAGAGAAATGGGAAGACTATGGAAGGTGACACGTGTCTCACAGACATGGAGTGCATGTGTCATCGCTAGGTGGAATCTGTGCAGGAACCATTGTTTTCTTAGAGAATGAATTCTAAACTGGACTACTACATAGTTGCAGAACCTTTGAGAGATGACAGTTCAAGGATTTCTATACAGAGTGAGCCGAGCCAAGGATCACCCAACTATGGGGCAGGAGGACTGTATCTGCAGATGATGTCCTACATGTCCACCATTGCGTTCAGATCACTGTTAAAATATATCTTGAGAGGAAAGTGTTTAGAGGGGAAAATGGTGATAGACTATGGAAGGTGACCACCTCGGCCTTCATAAGAGCATGGAGGTGCAGTGTAGTCATCTCTGTAGGTGGAGATCTGTTGCTAGGCAACCACTTAGACTGCTTAAGCCATCTAAAGTGTATGCCCAGCGTTAAAATCTTGTCGGATATGAATGTTTGTTGTGTTGATAACGGTTTTGCACTGCTTGTAATGATTTTCTAAGTTTGGACAACTCCTTTAAGGAAACCACGGCTGCTGTCTTCCATAAACAGCGCCTCACCTGTCCACAGCTGTGTACTACTGATAAGAGTGAGGCAGAGCTGCAATACCAGGCACAACCTGCGGATCGGTGTGTCGCTGTTTGTGAAAGACAACAGCCATGTTTTTTTTTTTTCTATTTAAAGTAAATGGTAAAGACGCGACGCTTAGTCACATGACCTCACAATTTGTATGTTTTTTTTCCCATCAGGCTCTTCTCGCTTTGTGCCCGTAAGGTTTTTGTCCTTTCCCTGTTGTCGTTCCATGTCGTACGTTGATTTTCATACTATATCCTCGAACCAGGAATCAATGTGTTGGTTTCCCGTTTAGTGTTTGAGCATCTATCTCCGTACGCCTTACTTGAGTTGGCGCCAGTTGTAAAAGGCCTTTAAGATGTGGTGGTTGCTTATAGTGATGAGCTCTCCTGACCTGGAAATCTGATGCCCGGCGTTTTTTTGTTGTGAAAAGTCGCAGCGTCTAAAATGTTACGACCAAGCAAAATGATCGGTTTTCTAAGCACCATTTTACTGTTTACATATAGGATTATGTAACATAAAAAGTTGTCACAGCAAAGCTTGATCCTGAGTCACAGCCTGTAACATACTTTAGAGCTGCATTCACTGATCTATGGGCTTCAGAGCTGAATTCTCTCAGTCCTTCCTGCTGGTTCAGTGTCTGTGCAGAGCTTACTATGACGATATGTATTTTATGACAAGCTGTTACACCAGGCACTATACAATAATCTAATCTGGTTGCCCTAAATTTAAGAGCTCAAATAAGCTTTGAAGGGTATTTCCTTCCAACAAGCTTGCTGACTGTTCCGAGTAATAGAAAAGTTTTGCATACAGCTCTGAAGTCAGTACAGGATTATGTGTGAACACAGTGACTGCACCAGCAGAATAGTGAGTGCAGCTCTGGAGTATAATAGAAGATGTAAGTCTGGATCAGTACAGGATAAGTAATGTATGTACACAGTGACTGCACCAGCAGAATAGTGAGTGCAGCTCTGGAGTATAATAGAAGATGTAAGTCTGGATCAGTACAGGATAAGTAATGTATTTTACACAGTGACTGCACCAGCAGAATAGTAAAGTGCAGCTCTGGAGTATAATAGAAGATGTAAAGTTCGGATCATACAGGAAAGTAATGTATGTACACAGTGACTGCACTAGCAGAATAGTGAGTGCAGCTCTGAAGTATAATACAGTATATAACTCAGATTAAGTACAGGATAAGCAATGTAATATATGTACACAGTGATGCACCAGCAGAATTGTAAAAGTGCAGCTCTGGAGTATAGTACAGGATAAAGTAATATTACATTACTATCCTGTACTAACTCCAGACTCCCCTCACAATTCTGCTGGTGCAGTCACTGTGTACATATATTACATTGCTTATCCTGTACTTAATGTACACAGGGACTGCACCAGCAGAATAGTGAGTGCAGCTCGGGGGTATAATACAGGATGTAACTCAGGATCAGTACAGGATAAGTAATGTATGTACACAGGGACTGCACCAGCAGAATAGTGAGTGCAGCTCTGGAGTATAATACAGGATGTAACTCAGGATCAGTACAAGATAAGTAATGTATGTACAGAGTGACTGCACCAGCAGAATAGTGAATGCAGCCCTGGAGTATTATACAGTCTGTTACATGGAATTGGTACAAGATATATAATGAATTTACAGTGACAACTTTTTATGTCCTATCTATCCATCTGTCTATTTATCTATCTTCCCTTTGAAGTATTAAGTCATTTTTTACGTATTTCGGTTGTCCATTGTGATCGTGTTCGATTAGATTGCAGTTTTTGCCTGTGGCATTCAGAATGAAAAAATTTAATTCTCAGATGACGTGCCTAACCTCTGAGCACTTCTTCCAATAGACATCACACAATCGGCAATATTTATTTGCTTTTGTGGCGGAGAAATTTAATTTATTTTATTTTCTATATTGCCGCGACACGACGTCCAGTATCTACTGTTTTGGTTGAGTTCTTCCATTGCTCGTCCTATGGTGGATATCCCACCATGAGTTACATAATAGAACTAGACATGGCGTCGATAATTTATTAAAAATGTCACATATTTATGATTATTTTTAATTCCATGATTCTCAGCCGTGGTGATTGGTCAGAATTATAGTGTACTGGTAAATTTCTAGTTGTGCCTGAAAGATAAAATAGCCACTTTCCATACTTGCCTACAAAGGCTAGAAAGATATAGTATAGTATATTCAGTGGGTAGCGTGGTCTTGGTGTATAGATGGTGTCAGACCTCTAAGCATTTTACATTTATTTGCTCTGTGGTGCCATTGCCCAGTTACTATTATATATATTTTTGTCTTTGATTAAGTCATGTTGTAAACATTTTTGATTATTCAGTCAAATTAGTGGACAACATTTTCATCACTTTAAATGGCCAATGGTGGCAGCCATCTTGATGTGTAGAGAGCTATTTTGGTGTATAGATGGTTTCAGACCTCTACGCAGTTTGGATTTATTTGCCCTTTGGCGCCATTACCCAATTATTATTATAATTGTTTTTCTTTCTTGTGTTAGAGTCTTGTTGTAAAAAATTATGATTATTCGGTCAAATTAGTTGACAATATTTTCATCCCTTTAAATAGCCAATGGTGGCAGCCATCTTGTAGTGTAAAGAGTTATTTCTTACAGTGGAAAATATAAAAAGTAGTCCCATAGTGTCACTAGGATGCTACATACTTAGTATTTTGTATTAAATAATGAGATGTTTTTTGTTCTTTTTTTTCACTTTACAAAGCACAAAATGGCTGCCACCACTTAAAAAGGCTGAAATGGAAGTCTGATAGAAAATCTGTGGGTTTTCCAGCTGTTATCTGTTCATTCCAAAAAAATTATATTTTTAAGCCCGGCAGACTTTAAAGGGATGAAATTTCTTTTTTCAGTTTGTGTGTTTCAAATTGTAATCTCAAATTTCTCAGCTCCTTCCAAATCCAGGGGGCGTTTCTTCCCCTCCCAGCTGGGTGTTTCTTAACTGAAGGGGGATGAAAATCACCCCCCCTTCCTGTTCAATGGGGATGCTCCCCGAAATCGTGTGCTCTCCCGCCCCCTCTCTGTCTGAGTCCACATGTCACTGTGTCGTTTCTCTCCCTATGCAGTCCTATTTTGTAAGAGCTGTTTACATAGCACAACCCTGCATTCAGTCTAGACAGTCTGATCTCAGAGCACTGATCTCTTTTCCTCTCACAGCTGGAGGTTTGTTACAGTTGAATCCAGTCTTCTTTGAACTCATCCAGAGCAGCACAGATCTGTCTCCTTTCTATGTTTACACGCAGCAGCATTAGGCACCGGGAACAATTGTGCTGTTTTCTGATTGTAGAAGCAGCTGCAGTGTTACTGTGCAGCTGCTGGCTGTGCAGAGTGAAATGCTGCCGTCCTCTTATTCTGAGTGAGAGAGGCAGGAATGCACGCTCCCGTGATTACGACTAGGGGCCGGACAGAATGTAAATTAGTAGAGCCGTCAGCCAATGAAATGCAAAGAGGTGGGATTTGACTGGCACTGGGGAACAGTGTTTACAGAAAACGAAGATAAGGGAGACAGTGAAAACAAGACAGCTTTGCAAACGACATCCAATTGCAAAGTTGCTTGTTTTCACTGTCCCCTTATTCTGAAGACCATTTAATGAAATTATACAACCCCTTTAACTTAGTCAATAAAATGTTATGTGTCCTTGTTGAACCACACAGTAGAGGCAGCCATCTAATAGACAGAACCAGTCGGTGGGAGATATGGTGACATCAGTGGCCTTAGTGAGTAACGCGTTTTAGTGCTTGATTGTTTTTTGTGAATTGTGTCGGACCTTGCCTTCATAATTGCATAGAGCTAAACAAAATGGCTGCCATTGATCTGTATAGACAGTAGCTATTAATGTCATGTCCTAGCCTGAATCTTTTAGCCCATAAGAATTTAATAATATACTAGATAGGGAAATATTGCAGTAGTGGAAAATTGTCAAACATTTTGTGCCAAGATTTGTAGCCCCTCCTTCCCCTTTAAGGTTGTGATCATGTGACCATGGTCAGAATGTTCCGTACATACCCCTCAAGCCACATTTCGATAGTAAGGATATGTTCAGTACCTGGCCACATGTGTAATGTACCACTGAGCATTTTAAAGGGTCATTCCACGCGGAGATATATAATTTCCGAGACCTTATGTCCACAATTTGGAGTATATGGGGCAGTATTACATATTCAGAGTTGATGTCATGAAGATATTCAGATTTGTTTTCCTAGATTGAATAGGCTTGATGAATGACAACAGCTCATTGTCACTCACAGGGGACATCAATGAGTATAAAAAATCTAATAACAAAAAAAATCTGTGCTCCATTATTATGCCTGATGGGCGTGGCATTTAGGATTTGAAAGAAACCAAGGTGCCAATTGTGCCAGTGTTTTACACCATTTAAGTCCCAACAGGGGTGTGGCAAATTAGAAATTTCCATATTTCCTGGTTTTTACTTTCTGGAGGAAAACGGCAGGAGCAATAACGTGCCTGAGTGTTCTGTCCCTCTAATTCTTATTTTTTCATGTGTGTCCTGTAATAACTTGAGGCAGCATATACATGTTCAGGAACTCTGTCCTATGTAAATTCCAATATAGCGTTTTACACAAATATTTTCTTTTTCATCGTCTTTTTTTCCTTCTGTACAGTGCATTGTTTTATTTTTCTTGCATTTGTTTGTGAGACCTCAGGTTCTCGGTTTCACAGACGTATTTGTACACTAAAAAGAAGAGAAAATTCTGCAGCAGAATATTTTTTAAAACTTAAAAAAAAAAATCTCACTGTTTTTGTAAGCTATATTTTTGTATATTTAATTGCTATTAAAACTGTGTTTTTTGCTAACTACAATATTCATATGAAAGAAGAAAACTGTTTTGCATGTGATTTGACTTGAACTGTAAATAAAGGAGAACTTTTGAAAACTGGTTTTGTCTGTGAGTGTGATTGATAATCGGATTTGACTTGCTGAATGTGAAATAACGGTTGTTGCCTTCTCACTAAGCAGCTTGCCTATAGTCCCATAGCCTCATCCCAGACCTGTGCAGGTCTACAGTTTTGTTTCTGGTGTCCTTACACAGCTCTTTGGTAATGGCCATGGTGGAGAGGTTGGAGTGTGATTGATTATGTGGACAGGTGTCTTTTATACAGGTAAAGAGTTCAAACAGGTGCAATTAATACAGGTGATGACTGCAGAGTAGGAGGGCTTCTTAAAGAAAAACTAGCAGGTCGGTGAGAGCCAGAATTCTTGCTGGTTGGTCAGTGATCAAATACTTATTTCATGCAATAAAATGCAAATTAATTATTTAAAAATCATATGTGATGTTTTAGGATTTTTTTTTTTAGATTCTGTCTCTCACAGTTGAAGTTTACCTACAATAAAAATTGCAGACCTCTATTCTTTGTAGGTGGCAACACTTACAAAATCGCCAGTGTATCAAATACTTATTTTCACCGCAGTATATGTTTATACACACATATACACTTATTGACACATATACACACTGACACACATGCATATTGTAACATATACACTCTGATGCACATATACACTGTGACACACAGATACACTGTAACACACAAACTCTGAAAGGGGAACATCTCTCCTTGAGGAGAGCACCGAACGAACGGCGTGTAGAGTTTTGAATAGCCTTTTTGCCCTCTACTAAGCATCTGCATATCACAAGGCATTATGGGAAAGGAGCTGAGAAGTCCAAGCGCCCTCTGTTGGATGTAACATATCCTCAATTTGCTTTTGACTCACTAGGTCTTGAGAAAGCTAAAAGGATTTTAGCCAAGCCAGTATCTCTTATCTGCAGACAACGCTGTTTCGGGATTTTTGTCCCTCATCAGTGCAGAGCAGAGCGATACTGGCTGGCTGTGTGGGTGGCAATGAGTGGCTCAGCAAGGAGAACATCTCTCCTTGAGGAGAGCACCGGACATAACTCTACACGCCATTCGTTCTGTGCTCTCCTCAAGGAGAGATGTTTCCCTTTCTGAGCCACTCAATGCCTCCCACACAGCCAGCCAGTATCGGTCTGCTCTGCACTGATGAGGGACAAAAATCCCGAAACAGCGTTGTCTGCAGATGAGAGATACACATAAACTCTGACACACATATGTACACTGTGATACACATACACACTGTGACATACACACACTGTAACCTATATACAAATGTACACACTGTGACACACACATACATATACACACTGTGACATACACACACTGTAACCTATATACAAATGTACACACTGTGACACACACATACATATACACACTGAGACATACACATATACACGCTGACACAAATTCATACTGTGACTTACTGTTCATATTTACACAATGTGACACACACATACACACTATAAAAATCAACAGCACATCCAAATGTGACACACACATACACGTATACAGCCTGTGACACACGCATACACATATACAGCCTGTGACATACACACTATAGAAAAAAAAAATCGATAACACATCTATTTATTTTTTTTATTCACCCCAACGGCAACGTTTCAGAATAGATCCTTTCTATATTCAGAGCTTAATTGCTGCCATTGGGGTGACTAAAAGAACCACTTTTTTTTGGATGTGCTTTCAATTTTTTCCTTTGACTTTGTATTTTGTTTTGATGTTTGGCTCAGGTCTGTAAAGGTCAGCACCCATATATATTTTGTCTTCAGTGCTGCTGCTGTTTCTACACACATACACACACTCTGTGACACACATACACACACTATAGCAAGCACAAACGTATGGTCCAGCAGTCCAAAGGCCAATAAAAAATCCAATATTTATTGAGTAATATTAAAATAAAATGGCAAACATGCACAGGGGAGATGAATGAAGCTTACGCGTTTCAGGGCGACTGCCCCTTAATCATAGCCTGTTTTACACAGGAAACAGGAAGTGTTTAAATATACATGGTGATGAATAGCTGATATAACTCACCTGTGGCAGAGAAGAGGCAGCTTGTAGGAAGATGACAGCAATGCCTGGGCGCCAGTCACATGTCCTGCACTGAACATATCCGTACCATGTGTAAGAACGCCGGCGCAATATCGGCATCTCAGACAGCGACGCGAGTGCGCAGAAGGAGTCGGGGCCGAAGCGAGCGGAGCCGGAATCCTACCCACAACCTTAGTCAGCGCAGGCATCGGCGCCTGCGCACCAACGGCGCTGCAGAACTGACGGCGCTGCAGATCTGTAAAGGTGAGCACCCATATATATTTTGTCTTCAGTGCTGCTACTGTTTCTATTACTCTACACACATACACACACTCTGTGACACACATACACACACTCTGTGACACACATACACACACTCTTTGACACACATATACACACTGTAACACACATCAGTTTTGTGATATTGTCCTATGGCAAATCTCTGTTTGCAGTTTGCACTGCCCTGTTCACCACTACGGGAAGCATGCCGCTGTGGTTCCCCATCCTCTTTGTGGGTTACATCAGTGCTAGGATTGTGTCCCATGTGGTGAGTAGGGCATGTGCATTTGTTCTTGGTCATTTAAAGGGTCAGTGTGCCCTGCTAAATTCTTCCTTTACCTATGTCCTCACCCTATGTCCCATTTAAAGGGACCCTTCTGTTTCCACGCTGCGTGAGCAATAGTTTCAATTAGCGTACTGCAACTACATATTTACTTAGTGGCTCTTAGGTTTTGACCTGGCTTATTTGTGACTATTTCTTATTTGTATCCTGCCCTGGCCTTTGTCATGTATATCATGACAACCAAGTTCTGTCTGCCTGACCTATTACCTAAAAGTTCTATTTTGGTCTCATCTCACCACATGAACTTCTCCCGCCTTCTTTGGATCACCCAGCTGGTCATTTGGCTCAACCATGATTATCTTATGTACTACATACTAGTGTCCACTGTTAGTACTAGAAACAATAGGGTAGCTATCAGGGAGTCCCCTGCACCCATGACCAGATCATTAAACAGTGGTTATAGGGTGAAGACCAGAGGGGGTTTCTTAGATTCCACGTGTTGGCATACCCATACACCAAATCCATATACAACCAAAGCTATCGCCTTTAGGGAGGCCTTGTGGTAGATTCGTACATACATTTACCTTTGGACAAACCTATACCCACTGTGACACACATAGACAAATATACATACATCCCCTCAACAGTGAGATGATATCTGGCTGCTGGAAGCAATGATGGGCATCTGTGATTACTAGTCAACCTTCAAGTTTGCAACCGGGCAATGTAGTAGCTCACAAGACCCATTAAATAATTTGGTGACCATGTCTAGGTAAAGCAAAGTCCCCAAGAAGAAGACCTCTGTTTTGCAGTTAATGAAGTCCATGTATTATTATTATTATTATTATTATTATTATCATGTACAAAGGTTATCCTTAGTGGAGAACCCCTTTAATGGATAACATAAATCTGATTATGTCCCTTTGGCCTAAAACTGACTTTGGTAGTCTTCATCTCATGACTTCTTTAATCCAACCTTTTGCCTATTTCTCATGATGGGTTTATGTTACTGGGGCTTTCATATTATACAATTGTGGTTCCATAGTAGATTCCTTGCATCTCAAAGCAAACTATTGCCAACTATAACTGGTTTTGGGATATTTTTTTCAACCAGAGGAAAAGAGTGGCAACATTTGAATGCTCTTCATTTGCCCTTGACTGTGATCAGCTCTAGTTACCCTAAAGAAAGCTTGGAAAATCGTGCTACACTATATCTAATTTGAACACATCATAATTGGACACAACTCATTAGACGGTTGGGTGTTGGTTTAATGAGGTCTCCCACCAGCAAGAAGGTAGAGCAATTAGGCTAAGTGGGTGTCACTTAAACCCAAAGAACAGGGTGTCTCTTATCCATTAACTTTAAAAAGTTACTGTCTTATACCCGTCCTCTAAAACTTCCCAGGGTGTGTCCTCCTCCGTCTTCTGAACAATGGTGAGGTCATCCAAACAACAAGAGATTATGGGATCTACAAGGGGTTTATGAAGGTGAAGTCATTTTGGTGTTTGCGTCCATAAATTCTTAATAACCTAAAGCCTTTTATAATGATCCGTTCATAATCCTGACCTGTCAACACCATCTTAACTGCACACAACGCTCCGATGAATTACTGGCACAGACAGAAAGTCTACGACGAGAGTAATGTTCGCTCCTTAACGTTTTGTCTTCAAGGAAAATTGGACTCAATTTATAACAATTTACCATACCTTGTAGGGACCTTAGTTTCATGGGTTTCGTTTACCCATAGTGCTGCATTAGTGATTACCATATGTGTCTCTACATCACTTATTGGTCAGGTTGTGTAGACTGAGTACTGTTATGGATCACGCCGCAGTCCTTGCCCTGGACTTCGTCCAGGCTGGTGCCTCTGTCTCTGCGGCAGCTCCCGCTGCTCCTGCTGGTATATACTTACCTATCCCAGCTCCTGTCCCTGCTGCAGTGAGTGCTTCTGAGCCAGCGGCGGTGCTAACGGGCAGATGCAACTCACCCATTCTCGCTCTTGCTCCCTAGCATCCTTTGCACACACTAGTGCCCCTTAGTGTGGGGCACTGTTCTGATATTTAAAGGGACAGTGCACTAATTACCTGCCTATTGACCTGTGACCTCTGTCTATTTAAGAAACTTTCTGCCCTTGACCTGGTCAGTTTGCTGTTGTTGTTGTTCCTACATAGAGCTTGACCCCTGGTTGCTGCACTGCTGCTGTTAACCTGCGTTAACCCCGTGTTTAACCTCAGTTGATCCAGTATTGTAATTACTGTTGTTCCTGCTGCTACACCAGTTGCTATGAGCTATGTATCTTCTGATTATCTGCAGCTGTACCAAGTCTGTTACCTGCCTGGGACCTGTTACCCGTCCACAGCTATACCTGGCTGTGACCCGTCACTGCTACCTGTACCTGGTGTCCTTGTCCTGCACTTCGGCTATCACCACGAGCAAAGTGCCATATACACTCGTGGTGGCCCAGAGGATCCACACCAAGAACCCGGCATCCATGGTGTCAGTGCATATGTAAGCCGAGTACCGAGGTAGGTTTCCCGGAATACAGGGAAGTCACGGACAAAGAAAACGACTCCAACACAAGTTCAACAATAGTATGGTTTACTGAACTTTTTAGGAAAGTATGGTAAACAAATCCCCCAAACACTTGTGTACAAACTTGTGCCCGAGGCCCCTGTGCTGCACAGCGCCACCGGAGATGTATCCTCGGGATGCACAATAAATTTACCTACCCATGGGGTTTGGAAAGGCCGAACACCCTCTACCTTTTAATACCGTACAAAGACAGGGAAAATCGTGTGTGGTGCCATTCAAAGGTGCACTCGCGGTATAGCACAGCAGCTTACAACTTAACTAGATCTACCTGCTATCCCCAGATATATACATATAATACAGATTCTCTCACGGGCGAACTGGTCGCATAAATTCCAGGAAGTGTACTTGGATTTACACTTATGGCCTGAAACAAAACCAGTCCTAACTAGGCTAACTACAGGCTTGCACACAGTCCTGGGTTCGTTGACGTGCACGCATGTGACATGGGTGTACCTGTGATGGCCAGCAGTTGCTGCTCTGAGGTAAAGATCCCCGCTGATGGAGCCAATATCTCACATGTAGTCGCTCCTCTCAGTCTCTGAGGTGTTCCTTCCGTCCCGGAGCTTTCTTTGCCAACAGTATCAGTGTAGACAGCCACACTCCTCTCTCTCTCTCTCTCAAGCAGCTCATAGTTCAGCACCTAATAGTTTCAGGGAAAGCTGAGTCGATCCTCGCCCAGCGTCTGTCCTCTCCTGTCTCTCTGTGTCTTCTCCTGCTTTAGCTCAAAATGGCTGCTGCCTTGTGACAGCTATCTCTCATTTGCATACACCAGAAACTGGAAACAGTGGCATCTTGTGGCCAAACTGCAGAATGCAACAGAATACTTAATTTTAAATCACACATATGATTTTACACAGTAAACACAGTGAGGCTGGTCCACTATCCCACACATACTGACACCACTGGTTGCGACAGAATGAACTGACCATGGATCCGCTGAGGTCACCTAAATAATGGTGCATCAGTTCCTCGTCTGACCATTCTGGTCACTCTCCGTTACTCATCCAGTGCTTCATTTGATGTTTCTGCTCTCTTGGACTCCGGTTCTTCTGAGAAATTCATTCACCCATCAAGCAGAAAATGGCGGTGTAGCACAAATTTAAAAATTGTAATTTTTGTTTTAGTGCTAAACATAAAGAAAACCCTACATATTTTGCATCGCTGGAATTGTACCGGCCTGTAGAATACACATAACAAATCGTTTATACCGAACAGTGAATGCCATAAAAACAAAACTCCCACAGACATGGCGCAAGTACTTTTTCTTCACACTTCACCCCACTTAGATTTTTTCTGATTTCACAGTACATTATATGGTACAGTCAATGCAACCATTACAAAGTACATTCTGTCCCGCAAAAAACAAGCCCTTATATGTCCATGTAGATGGGAAAATAAAAAAGTTATGACTAAGGCGGGGAGGAAAAAATGAATGTGACGAAAAAGAAAACATTTGACCCTTAAGGGGGTTTTCTCATCACTGGATTTCACAGACTTGAGCTTTCTCTCTCTTACAGCTTCAAATTCAGGGGCGAGTCTTTCCTCCCAGTAGGCATGTCTTCCCTCATTGAAGACTGGTGATGTCATCATTCTGTGCGAGCAGTGGAAGGGAGAGGATGTCACAGCTCTGTAGACCTCCTGCAATGGTTCTCATGTCTGCAGAGCTGTCACCTCCCTCCCAGGCTGCACAAGCTTCTTGTAAGAAGAACACCTGCATTGCTGTAAGCAGAACACCTGCATTGGTGTAACAAGTTATACATACAACCTGAAATGATTAAACAAATGTGAGGAATGCACGCGGCCCTCCCCCTGTCCTCTCTGTTATCAGGTAGGAGGTAGATGGGAGCAGAATGTATAAGGCTGTGTTTATGGGTGTGTTATATGGGGGAGAGAGTGAATCTAGCAGCTAGAGACTCACTAATTGCCCAAATTCTTTACATAGAGCAGAGAGAGAGAGGAGCATAGAGAATCTCAGACAGCCTTTATTATACAGACACAGTCGAAAATGAAAGCTGAGGCAACTAGTTTCATTTTCAATTTACACAGCTCAGAAGGGAGTAAGCACAGAGTTCAGGCAGCCAACCACAGCACAGGGGGCATGTCCAATCCAGAAGGTGTGCCCCAACAGGGCTGAATGAAATATCAGGCAGCCAATCACTGTAAAGGGGGTGTAACCGACCATTTGCTCCAAAAATAGCTCTAGACATTCACATATTAGCTCATATCTGCTATAATAAGTGATTTAGGTAATAGAAACGATTGCAAAGTGCTTATTTTTACTTGTCCCCATCATTAAAGATATGATCTTTGTAGCAAGAAAACCCCTTTAAGCGGTTAAAGGGGTGGTCTCACCATGCTGTTTCACAGAGCCGTAGGCAGCTTCAGATTCATGCTTCCTCACTCTTCCTGGTCAGACTGTGGGTGGTTCTATAGCAGTGAGTATCATATAAGCTCCATATTCTCAGCTCTTCTAACTGCACTGACATTGAGTACAGGAGATGTAATCTATAGTGCAGAGAGCTTCACATTTCAAAGTAAACAATCAAAAGTAATAAATCACCTTTGTTTGTTAGAGATAACACACTATGTTCTCAAGCTGCATTCTGTCCTGGTAATGTCGTGCCCTGCTCTCTGTCTAATTGGGAAGGGAGAGCAGAACGATAACCAGAGAAACCTGTGTGCACTCAGAGCAGGTAAAAGCTCTCTTATCTCCTGACCAGGGAAATATCAAAAGACTAATGTATTTGGAAAAAGTCCTAATTTAACGTTCCCTACATGTTGAAAGCTAAATCTTTGAAGTGAGACAACCCCTTTAAGGTAACTTTTAATTTGAGGCCACTGTACCGATACTATTTGTAAGTCTCAGCACACTCTATAGCTAATCAGCTAAGGTGGAAACATTATGTAGCAGACCACCTGCTTGGTTTTATATATACCTGTGAAAATTGATAAAAAAGATGTTAAAAAAAGGATAGACAATATATAATTGTAGCGATCCAGCCCTGGGACTCCCCAATAGCAGTAGATGAAATTCCAGTTCAAGAATTTTTGCAACCTCCTCATTGTTGTACCAGACATAGCGCCACTCTCTGAGATGGGGCTGTTGCTGGTAGTACAGCTCATCTGCATCTCAGCTCAACATACATCAATGTATATTCCCATATGCACAGGAAATCTATTTTTAATATGGTAAACAACAAACTTCGTCCTCTCAACACTGACCTGAGCATACATAAGTAAATATTGCAGCGGCTCACCTACCTTACAGTCTGGACTATGTGTGGGACACCTATAGCAGAACGGGTTTCCTCCACTATGGGCATGATAGAGAGTCAGGGAAGGTCCTTATTTAACTCCTTAACAACCATGCACCGTCTTTTGGCGTCGCTGTAGACATCGGAGCTCGCGGCTCCCGGCGCTGCAGCAGCGCTGAGATCGGGGCTGTACTACAGCGCAGCTCCTGCAAGTGCCGGGGAGCGGGGAAAACCTCCACTCCCCGCTTTAATCCATTGATTGTGGACGATCCTCTACACAGCGCACTCAAAGGGTTTCCCTGCCCTGTCAGGTGATCGGAACACCCGGTGACCCTACAGAGCCCGGGGAACGGCTGCACAGTCAGCCCTGGGGACCTAGAGTGGCTCCAGGTCTGTCTGTGTAACAAGCCAGTGATCAGGGCACACTGTATGCTGCCCTGACTGCTGCCTGTGTCAGACTGACACAGATTATAATGTATTAGCATACATTACCTAATTATTACATTATCCTAATACATTACCAAGTGTAAAAAAAAAAAAAAAAAAGGTAAAACGGTTCTCCATTCATGGGATTTAAATAAAAAAAGTAAAAAACATAAAAAGTGTAAAAAAAATAAAAAAATAAAAAATAAAATAAATATTTAATAAAAAATAATTGTGCATACATTACACACACAAATAAACCCTACACCTATTAGGTATCCACATGAGTGCAATAACCTGTAGAATTAATCTAACCAGTTATTAAGTGTGGAATTTCAATGGTGTAAAATTTTTTTTTTTTTAAAAAGTGAACTTAAACTATGCCTCCATAAAGTACAACTTGTCTTGAATAAAACGAGGCCTCATCCAACTGCGTCACTGAAAAAATAAAAAAAGTTACAACTGTTGAAACACAAGGAGGCAAAAACTACAAAAAATGTTCTTGTCCTTAACTAATTTTCAGGCGTTCGGCTTCAGAGGTTAAAGGGAGCCCTTACATTACATTACAAAGTCGCAGACGAAGCGGTGTGGTGTTCGGAGTACCCTGCTGCCTGCAGAGATGCTGGGGCTGAGAAGGAGCTGGAAGTGTTAAGTGTTGAGGCTCCTGGTCTTCATTTCTTCCTGTGAGCTCCTCTTATCAGTCGTCCCGTCCCACTGTCTGAGTTGTGTCTCCTGCCAGGTGGTCCCTTCACTGCTTTATGCAGGGTGAGGGGCTGAGTGAGAACAGTGTAAGGACAGATCCTGAATTCTTCCTCTTCTCCTCTGCACACTTTACTCCTCTGCCATTACTCACAGCTAAATATCATTACACTGCGGGCCTGAGTTTGGCACCCCTGCCTCACATAAAATAGATGCATCTGTCCAATTCATTGGATATAGGTGTCAGGATTAACAGTGTCTTTTCCATATAACTGGAAAACCATGAGGTTACATAAAGTTGAGTCCTCCAAATGGTCTCCTATATGGTAATACATATACATGTACATGATGTTGAGATCAGGGCTCTCTGGGGCCATATTATCAATTCTAGGACTCCTTTGTGCATAAATACACAGTCAAGTCATATTATTATGACCATAGAGTCCGCCTTGTGCAGCATGGACAGCAGTTAGATGAGCTGGGAGGGATTCAATAAGGTCCTGGTAGGTTGTCACAGGTATCTGGAGCCAACTGCATCCACAGCTGCTGGAGGATCCATAGAGCCAACACCAATATCCAGGGGCTTCCACACCTGCTCCATTGGGTTCTGGGGAATGGGGGGGCCAGGGTAGTACTTGGAAGTCTTGATCCTGCTCTGCCAACCAATGTCAGACATTTCTATCCGTGTGACATGTCGTATTGTCTTGCTGGAAGATCCCATCCACCCCAGGAGAGACAATCAGACATCAATGGGTGTATGTGATCTACAAGGATGGATTCATACCCAAATCGAGTGAGAGCGCCTTCCACATGAGTGGCCCAGAGATTGCCCTGAAAATATTCCTCAGACAATAACACAGCCACCACCAGCTTGTGTTCTTTCAGCAATGTTGCACGATGAAGTCTATGTGACTCACTGGAGAAGACAACCCCATGCCAATCAGTGAAGGTCCATTTCTGATACTGCTGTGAAGTTGAGGCCTTTTCATCTGCTTTGGGGTCCCATACACAGTAGGGTTAGCAGAGGTGCAGTGACATCTGTCTGCTCCGGGGCCCCATACACAGTAGGGTTAGTAGAGGTGCAGTGACATCCGTCTGCTCCGGCGCCCCATACACAGTAGGGTTAGCAGAGGTGCAGTGACATCCGTCTGCTCCGGGGCCCCATACACAGTAGGGTTAGCAGAGGTGCAGTGACATCTGTCTGCTCCGGGCCCCATACACAGTAGGGTTAGCAGAGGTGCAGTGACATCCGTCTGCTCCGGGCCCCATACACAGTAGGGTTAGCAGAGGTGCAGTGACATCCGTCTGCTCCGGGCCCCATATACAGTAGGGTTAGCAGAGGTGCAGAGACATCCGTCTGATCCAGGGCCCCATACACAGTAGGGTTAGCAGAGGTGCAGTGACATCCGTCTGCTCCCGGCCCCATACACAGTAGGGTTAGCAGAGGTGCAGTGACATCCGCCTGCTCCGGGGCCCCATACACAGTAGGGTTAGCAGAGGTGCAGTGACATCCGCCTGCTCCGGGGCCCCATACACAGTAGGGTTAGCAGAGGTGCAGTGACATCCGTCTGCTCTGGGCCCCATACACAGTAGGGTTAGCAGAGGTGCAGTGACATCCGTCTGCTCCGGGCTCCATACACAGTAGGGTTAGCAGAGGTGCAGTAACATCCGTCTGCTCTGGGCCCCATACACAGTAGGGTTAGCAGAGGTGCAGTGACATCTGTCTGCTCCAGGGCCCCATACACAGTAGGGTTAGCAGAGGTGCAGTGACATCTGTCTGCTCCGGGCCCCATACACAGTAGGGTTAGCAGAGGTGCAGTGACATCCGTCTGCTCTGGGGCCCCATACACAGTAGGGTTAGCAGAGGTGCAGTGACATCCATCTGCTCCGGGCCCCATACACAGTAGGGTTAGCAGATGTGCAGTGACATCTGTCTACTCCGGGGTCCCATACACATTAGGGTTAGCAGAGGTGCAGTGACATCTGTCTCCTCCAGGGCCCCATACACAGTAGGGTTAGCAGATGTGCAGTGTCATCAGTCTGCTCTGGGGCCCCATACACAGTAGGGTTAGCAGAGGTGCAGTGACATCCGTCTGCTCCGGGGCCCCATACACAGTAGGGTTAGCAGAGGTGCAGTGACATCCATCTGCTCCGGGCCCCATACACAGTAGGGTTAGCAGAGGTGCAGTGACATCCATCTGCTCCGGGGCCCCATACACAGTAGGGTTAGCAGATGTGCAGTGACATCCGTCTGCTCCGGGGCCCCATACACAGTAGGGTTAGCAGAGGTGCAGTGACATCCGTCTGTTCTGGGGCCCCATACACAGTAGGGTTAGCAGAGGTGCAGTGACATCCATCTGCTCCGGGGCTCCATAAACAGTAGGGTTAGCAGAGGTGCAGTGACATCCGTCTGCTCCAGGGCCCCATACACAGTAGGGTTAGCAGAGGTGCAGTGACATCCGTCTGCTCCAGGGCCCCATACACAGTAGGGTTAGCAGAGGTGCAGTGACATCCGTCTGCTCCAGGGCCCCATACACAGTGTGATTTGTTCACCTTCCATGCAGGAAATGAAGAGCTATATTGAGGTATAGCAGCCAAGTGAAAGCCAAAAGAACACTTGGCCTCTGTTGGATACATGGAGCCCGGTGGATGCATATGACCTATGTGCTGGAGCTTTCCACAGTGCGCATGGCAAATTGACACGGCAAATGCAGCGTGAAAGTACAGTCATATGAAAAAGTTTGGGCACCCCTATTAATCTTAATCATTTTTAGTTCTAAATATTTGGGTGTTTTCAACAGCCATTTCAATTTGATATATCTAATAACTGATGGACACAGTAATATTTCCGGATTGAAATGAGGTTTATTGTACTAACACAAAATGTGCAATATTAGTTATTAGATATATCAAATTGAATTGGCTGTTGAAAACACCCAAATATTTAGAACTAAAAATGATTTAGATTAATAGGGGTGCCCAAACTTTTTCATATGACTGTATTCTAGGGAGCGGTACATTGCACAGTGCTGTGCTGCTCTCTAGTGGGTTTACCGCTACATACACTGAAGATCATCTAGGAGCTCTGTCTGCAGCTAAAGTGATGTCAGGTGCTGTCAAATCACTCCTCATACTGTTATAGAGAGAAGAACCCGGTTCTTGGGTAACATAAGTTGTTTCAGATTACACCCAGGTTGGTCACTACTGCGACCTATTTCCAAATAGTGAACCTTAACCCCTTCCTGACAGCAGGTCATAATTTTCTGGCTCTTCATTTTTTTTCCTCATCGCCTTCCAAGAGCCATAACTTTTTTATTTTTTCCTTTACATAGACATATGAGGGCTTCTTTTATTTTATTATATTAGATGGCAATTTTTAAGCGCATTATAATAGTGTAGAATGTGCCTGATTTATAAACCTGCTCTACTGTGGGTCATAAATGAGTCGCATTCTAGCGCTAAGACAACAATTCAGGCTCAGGTAAACCACTTTTAAAGTGCTCTAGCTGTTCCAGCAGTAATGCCCCTAGAAATGCCGTACTGAAGCTATAAATATATAGCTTTGTACGGTTGTAGTGCGCCCCGCCTCCCGCACGACCCCCGAAATCAGACACCATTACAAAGTGCCGCGGGCGCTCTGCAAGGCGCCTGATGTTGGCGTACCGGCCATCTTAAACTATAGCAAACGACAGATGGTGACATCTGGGACACTTATGGTTACTTCCAAGAACCATGGGGGACGTGTATGAAAACTGTCTAGCAGTAAGACTGTCTTTGTTGCCCATGACAACCAATCAGAGCTCATAGCAAACCAATCAGAGCCCATAGCAACCAATCAGAGCCATAGCAACCAATCAGAGCTCATAGCAACCAATCAAAGCTCATAACGACCAATCAGAGTCCATAGCAACCAATCAGGGCCCATGGCAACCAATCAGAGCTCATAGCAAACCAATCAGAGCCCATAGCAACCAATCAGAGCCCATAGCAACCAATCAGAGCTCATAGCAACCAATCAAAGCTCATAACGACCAATCAGAGTCCATAGCAACCAATCAGGGCCCATGGCAACCAATCAGAGCTCATAGCAACCAATCAGATCTCATAGCAGCCAATCAGAGCTCATATCAGCCAATCAGAACTCATAGCAACCAATCAGAGCTCATAACGACCAATCAGAGTCCATAGCAACCAATCAGAGCCCATAGCAACCAATCAGAGCCCATAGCAACAACCAAAGCTCATAGCAACCAATCAGAGCTCATAACGACCAATCAGAGTCCATAGCAACCAATCAGAGCTCAGCTTTCATTTTTTCAGAACAGTATATGAAATGAAAGCTGAGCTCTGATTGGTTGCTATGAGATCTGATTAGTTGCTATGGGCTCTGATAGGTCGCTATGGACTCTGATTGGTCGATATGAGCTCTGATTGGTTGCTATGGGCTCTGATTAGTTGCTATGGACTCTGATTGGTCGATATGAGCTCTGATTGGTTGCTATGAGCTCTTATTGGTTGTTATGAGCCCTGATTGGTAGCTATGAGCTCTGATTGGTTGCTATGGGCTCTGATTGGTTGCTGTGAGATCTTATCAGTTGCAGTAGGCTCTGATTGGTTGCCGTGGACTCTGATTGGTCGTCATGAGCTCTGATTGGTTGCTATGAGCTCTGAATGGTTGCTATGGACTCTGATTGCTCATCATGAGCTCTGATTGGTTGCTATTGAATCTTATTGTTTGCTATGGGCTCTGATTGGTTGCTGTGGGATCTGATTGATTGCTATGAGCTCTGATTGGTTGCTATGGGCTCTGATTGGTTGCTATGGGCTCTGATTGGTTGCTACGAGTTCTGACTGGTTGCGATGGGCAACAAAGACAGTCTTACTGCTAGACAGTTTTCACACATAAGGCCCCATGTGTATGAACCATGGGTGTAACTATCGCCATAGCAGCCATTATAGGACCCAGAGGCTGAGGGGGCCACTGAGGTGGAAGAACATTATCCTTTTTTGGAGATGCAATCTAGAACTGTGTGTTCTCTGATATATGGCGGTATTATCCATGCCCTCAGTTATTGCTGCTCATGCTGCTGTTCCATTTCCCATCATTGGGTGGCAGGGACCCATTTCATTTTTCCGTGTCTGTAAACCTCTCAAAAGTTAGAATTTTCCATCTTTTCTATGTGCTGCTGATATAGTAGCGCTGCTTGTTACAATGTGTCACAGATCTCTTATAAGGCTGCTTTCACACAGTGCAGTTTTGGAGCAGTTAAGTGCGCTCCAATTAAGCAGTCTTTATTACCAGCAAGCTTCTTTCAGTCGTCTAAATTGCTCAGAAAGGTGTTTCAAGTAAGGAATCAATGACTTGTGGATAGAAACACACTAATTGATTTCTCACTTTCCAAACAGTTTAGATACGTGAAAGAAGCTTGCTGGTAATAAAGGCTGCTTAATTGGAGCGCACTTAACTGCTCCAAAACTGCACTGTGTGAAAGCACCCTAAAAAGCGCTTATATCAATGCCATGGTGAAGACAGCTGAAGGACTGCAATGAAAAGAACAGAATAACCTGCACCTGCAGCAGGTTGGAGGCAGTCGCATGCTCTCTTTCTGTGGTATCCTTTGTGATACTGTGCAAAAAGCTACCATGACGGATACCGCAACAAGCCCATAGAAGCCAATACATCGAATGTAGTCCCAGTAATACTATGACTATTAGAGTACACACAACGTTATTAAAAATAATATTTTTCCATAGGCAAACATAAACTCTAACAGTTCTAGATCTATAAAACACTAAAACGTAACTTTTATTATGTAGAACTCTTTACCTCTATACACACTATTTAAAAACCTGATTTCTAACCTCACCATTTAACCCTTTCTACTTCTGAAGGAAGGAATAGCTCCTATTCCATTATCAAGTCTGGTGGAACACCACCTAATAACAGGAAAGCCTTATATATACACAGCAATTTACTACCTCCAGTAAGGGATCCCAAGCCTCCTACTTGGGCAGTCGACCCTAATCTAATGGACACACAATAAATAAGGCTCCCTTGTGACACCCTCTGCAGCGGGTGACACTTGTAAACTTGAGGAAGTGAGCTTAGACCACATGGGACCGGACCTCTAACCCCTGATGAAGCCAGTTTAGCTGGTGAAATATGTTGGGGAGGTCAGGCATGACGTTTTAAATTGTGATTTCTTACCTCTGTCTACAAGTGTCACCCGCTGCAGAGGGTGTCACAAGGGGGCCTCATTTGTTTTGTGTCCATTAGATTAGGGACGACTGCCCAAGTGGGATTCTTGGGATCCCTTACTGGAGTTAGTAAATTGCTGTATATATAAGGCTTACCTGTTGGTAGGTGGAGCTCCACCAGACTTGATAATAGAAAAGGAGCTATTCCTTCCTTCAGAAGTAGAAATGGATAAATTGAGAGGTTAAAAATCAGGTGTTTAAATAGTGTGTATCGAGGTCAAGTGTTATACATAATAAAAGTTAAGTTTTAGTGTTTTATAGCTAGAGAACTGATAGAGTTTAAGTTTGCCTATGGCAAAATAGTAAATATAATGATCAAAAGTCACTCTCTGTTCTCTTGCGAGAGTCCCATTTTTTTGCACACTAAGTTATTGCCTACATTTCAGATATATACGTCAGGGTATCAGGAAAAAAGGTGCCCTGACAGATACCACAATGTAGCTGCGACGCCCCCATAGAGATTAATAGAGCCAATGTAGTCCAATGTTGACTATGTTTGCTTTATTTCCCATATATTCATATGCTTTCTCTGTGGGACTTAGTAGTGTAGTCGGGAAATAGATGTGACATAGTCCATATAGCACACCATGTGCTCTGTTGATTTCTATTAGGTCGCCATGGTTACATCACGGTATTCACTGGGGTATTTTTTTGCAAGGTGCCCAAACGGAAACCTCAAA
The DNA here is from genome assembly GCA_025379985.1 of Phyllomedusa bahiana. NCBI lineage: Eukaryota > Metazoa > Chordata > Amphibia > Anura > Hylidae > Phyllomedusa > Phyllomedusa bahiana. Next base: position 61,922 of record JAODAL010005869.1, read on the forward strand.
CGAAGTCACTAACATGGTGTGACCCCAGCCTTACCGGCAGTGTACTCTGTATGTGCAGGACGCAGGGTAGACCTGGCCTTTGTGTCTCGCACAGGAAGCAGGAATATTTGGCAAATAAAGCAAACATAGTGTAGATAAGATTAATAGTAATTCAAATATTTATATAGCACGTACATATTCCACAGCACTTTACAATATAGAGGGCATAAGTACAAGCAAAAAGCAAACACTGCACAGTCAAAAGCTATTAACAGTTCAGACACAAGGTGTGAGGGCCCAGCTCGCATAGACTTACATCTATTAGGTTGAGGTAGACGAAGGGAGAAGTTTCCAATCTTACAATGTGCACCATGTTACAGTAAATTTAGGCATCTACATAAAGGCTGACTGCTCCCTTAAATACAAGTAACTTTATTTGAAGGATCAAAACAGGCACTAAGAGCATTCATTGGCGACATAGTACGCACCCACATCTACGGACATACTCATAAGCAATAACATGTATCAGAGCTTATGTACTGCGACATTGAATATACAACCGCATAATATGGTACCTGAGTGTAAATACAGAATAGTGATGTACTACCCTGCACAGCAGAGCAAAAACAAGTGTTAAAGTGCTACCCACACCACTATCTCAGATTTCCTATAACTTTAATTTGATCCCAAATAGGATGGTCCTATGCATCTTAAAATTATACGTGGACATTAGCATTATTGTATCACTTGACATAGTCATGTCAGGTAACCCGGACCCTGCACTAAGGATCGGCCATGAACTCATACCGGGCGCTTAAAACCAACTGTTCAGGTAGCTCAAACCATACCCATATTTCAATTATGATTATAAGTTGAGAAATCTCTGGTGCGGCAGCATCCCATTTATCAGACCCATCCACTCAGACACCGAGGGGGACCTAGGAGCCAGCCATGTCCTCGCGATAGCCTTTCTTGCATGGTAGAGACTGCAAAAGTATAGGTAAAACGGGAGCCCAAGCTGTTGGGCTCAGGTCCAAATAAGTAAGTTGTGGGGATAAGGGGGACCGGGCATCCTATCCTATCATTGAGGAACTGAGTGACCTGGGACCAAAAACCCAACACCTTAGGGCAGGATTATATCAAGTGTAAAAAAAAAACACTACAAATTTGATATCACCCGAACCGTACCGACCTGCAGAATATAGATAACACAACATTTATACTGAACAGTGAACTCCCTAAAAACAGAACCCCCTCAAATATGGTGCAATTACGTTTTTTTTACATTCCACCCAACATAACATTTTTGGGGGGTTTCCTAGTAAATTATATGGTACGTTCAATGGCACCATTAGAAAGTACAAGAACTCATAAAATTATGTAAATCAGGGGGTGTCAAACTCAGACCCGTGGCCCAAATCAGGGCTGCACTGTAGTTATATTGGCCTGCTGTTAATGGCCAGTCAGTTGTCATTACACTGCCCTCACCCATTCCTTCCCCCTACATGGAGCAGAGAAGGGACCATGTGGCAGGAGAAACAACTCAGTCAGTGGGATGACTGATAGCATAAGGGTACGGCCACATGGCAAGTGTAAAATTCTGTTTAGGAATTCTGACGGTATTTTATCGTCTTTTGAATGGTTTTGGGGGATGGTGCTGCCGCGGTTTGCAGATTTGGCCATCCCCCTTAAAGGGGTTGTCTCATCTTAAAGTTTCATAGGATGCATGAATGAAATAAAGCTGCTTTTCTCTGTCACTTCCTGGTCAAGCTGTCTGTAATTAGCATACGAGCTCCATGTATTCAGACTTCTTTGTTTATTAGTCTAGATTAAATAAATTAAGCTTCTGAGCTAATGTAAACAGTAGAGTAAGTACTGTCTTTTGTCTGAAAGATCAGATAACACACAAGCTCTCACTGCTGGCCCTGACCTGTGTGATGACCTCGCTCCCTGCTATCAGATAGAGAAAACAGCAGGGGAGAAGGAGTACACAGGTCGGTCACTTGGGAAAATAGAAAGCCCTCAGAAGGTGATAAAATCACTTGTAGCTCCTTAACAAAAAAAGATGAACAAAGCAATATATTTGGAAAACGTCTTCATTTAGTGTTCCCTACATGTTGAAAGCTATTCTTTGTAGTGAGACAAGCCCTTTAACCATTGATTAGTACACCTTCCACCCGAAAACTGGGCGTTAGATTGTGCATGTTCCGAGTTTTTCAGAATGCCAGCGGTGTGAAGATCCACCCAGTAGAAAAACTGTGCAGTGTGTACTACTGGGCGGATTTTCTATTGACGTCTACAGGGATAGATGTATTTTTTTTTTTTTCAGATGGTTTTCAAATATGAAAAAGCAACTGGAAACCCTTGCCGTGTGGACGTACCCTAACAGAAGCTCACAGGAAAAAACAAGGATCCGGAGCCTCAACACTTACCCCTTCCAGCTCCTTCTCAGCCCCAGCATCTCTGCAGGCAGCAGGGTACTCCAAACGGAGACGCCGCACAGTGCAGCAGATAAGAAGCAGTATGAAGACCACAGAACACAGTGAGTGGGCACTGGACTATTTCTTTGGCCCTCAGAGGGAGTTCTCATGACAACTGCGCTGCAAAATATGTTTGTTGCGCTGTTGAAATTATGCGCATACAAGCGTGTAATTTCAACACGAATAAGACACGCAATGGCCCGAGGCAGTTATCTGCCTCCTATACTTAATTATTTGACAGTGATTATACGGCTGAAAGAATTGACATGTAAATTATTTTCAGGCGCGTGCAAAAGTAGGATACTAAAATACGTATTGCGTGATTGACGACACATATTTTACATTGTAGTCTATGAGAAATGTATAGTGAATTGTTTTGGGCATATTTTGGCACCAAATACACACAAAAGTCATGTGAACGTACCCTAAGCGTATGTTCACACGGTCAAATTTCGGCGCGCATTTCACGTCGTATTTGCACTCTAATATGAGCGAGATGTGTGCCAAAATGACGGCAATCCATAGTTCTCATAGAGAACTATGGATTACGCCTCCTCTCCCCAGGCGTACAATACAATGTCATCACCGCGAGTAATGACAATCTAGGGGGTCCACCCCTCCCCCCCTTCGTCGCGGGTGTACGCACCGATCAGCGCGACTCACAAACACCCGACGTAATTGCAGGGCGTACTGTACACCCTGCATTTAGCCGTGTGAACATAGCCTAAGAGTGTATCAGGAGAAAAGCAAGGTTCTGTTAGGCTCCGTTCACACGGCGGTTTTGGACCGCGGGTATCGCCACGGCTCTCGCCGTGGTTCCCGCGGCCAGAACCTCATCGAACCTCGCCGCAAACTCGCGTCTCCCGACGCGGGTTTGCGGCGCGGGTGGGGCGTGGTTTGGGGCGCGGCTTGCGCCGAGGGTTTGCAAATTAATAGCATGGGGCAAACCACGCCGCGAGCCGCGGCGACGCCCGCGGCAGCACCGCGCGGCTGCCGTGCAGAGCACTCTCTGTCAAGAATTGACAGGAGAGTTCTCCACACGCACTTGTTTGGCCGTGGCCCCGAAGCCGCGGCCAAACCCGCGGTGTGTGAATATTAACGCGGTTTCCCACAGGAAACCATGTTAATAAACTAGGCACGATTTGGTCGCGGTTATGGCCGCAGAAACCGCGTCGGAACCCGCGGCCATAACTGCGGCCAAATCCGTCGTGTGAACAGGGCCTTACACTGCAGCAATACAGAAGGGGATGAGCAGCAGGACATCTTTCGTCTCTCACATACAGCACATTTTATCTGATTCAAAGGAGAAACTTCATTATTTGTAGACATTTTTTCGATAAATATTGAGATTGGCCCGTGACTTTGTCTTAGTTTTAAGTTTCGGCCCACTGTGTATTGGAGTTTGACACCTCTGAAAATGGACAAATAAAAAAGTCCTGGTTTTTGGAGGATGGGGAGGTAAAAATGAAAGCCACGAAAAAATAGGCTGCGACAGGAAGGGGTTAAACCGCCCGACCCCGGCTGGTAAGGTGGCCCTGGCCAGCTTCATCCTTGTTTACTCCCAGCAACAAAGTCATCACTGCCTGATCCAATGTTGTTCTTCTCTATCCAAACATCAGTTCAGAGCTCCCTGTTACCTTTCTGTGTGAGTCTATGACTTGTCATATCAGGTGCGCACTGACCTGGGTCAGGGCTCCTGAGTCAGCCCCTGGCAGATAAGACAAATCCTCCTGAAAACATCAGGACTTAGGTGTAAGCCTCGCGTGAAATCAGAAGGGGAGACAACCATTAATTCAGTTTATCACTAAGTGCCGAGCTTTACATGTTCTACCACGGCTCAGCCGCACTGTGTCTGATACTGGAGCCCCAACTAGAAGGTTCTACAAATAGTATAAAGTTATAGTTTAGGATAGTGCAAGGATTAATAGTGAGACTCTAGGACGGGTAAGATTATCCATAGTTGTATTTTATTTAAAGGGATTTTGCCATGAAGTGAGTTCCTTACCTCTTATCTGCTCAGGAGAGAAGATAAACAAAGCATGCTGAGTCACGGGGGAGAGGGAGGGTGGGTGAGCAGAGAGCGAGAAAGCAGGGAACATCTGCAAAGTTTACTCAAATAATTACATTACAACCAGGGGCTTCTCTATACAGCAGACAGCCTCATACACTGCACTTTTCTCCCCGGACCCTTGCAAGCTCCTTCATGTTTCCTGTCATCAGATAAGAAGTACAAACACGCAAGCGCAGCCAGATCAGCTCCTGTCAGTGTCCTGGTCGTGTCTAATGTAAACTGTCAGGAAACTAAGGGGGACTGAGCAATGCTGTATCTCTCCAGTCTTCACTTTTTGTAATCACATATATTTAGAAAAGTGATTAAATACCCATTTTGGAAGATCCCACATCTACATTACATCGTAGTGACATACAGCTTTAGAGTCACACTTCCTGGTCAGGCTGTAGGCGGGTCTATAGCATTGATTGGCATAGCAGCTCTGCTATTCCTGTTACATTAATGAATGCTGGAGATTTATAATCTGTAGTGTACAAGGCTACAGAGCTCTAAGGGTTAAAACTTGTCATTAACTTAGATAAATAAGCTCCTGTGCTAGAGATAAGACTCAGCAGGGAGTGACGTACTGTGGTTGAACAGCAGCTTGGAGCTATCAGATAAGAGAGAAAGCAGGGAGAGGTGGTCGGTAACCAAGATAAACTTGTGTACACTAGATAAAATCTGCTTTATCTCCAGAACAAAGCACAATCAAAACAGCAGTGTATTTGGTAATAGTCCTCATTTACCTTCCCTACATGTTAATAGCTAATCATTGTGGTGAGAAAACCAGGATGCAGCCATTTTTTAATTTTTGTTCAACTTCTTTTTGTCAAAATAGCAAAAGGAGAAAAAGTCTGCTCACCTGTGGGCTCAAATTGTAAATTGTCCATTGCTTGTTCACAGACGCAAGAGGGAGGCTGCTATGAGTATGTGAATATAAATCCAAAGGAAAAGTATTCTCCAGCACTGGTACAAACGATTATTCTTGATATGAAACGCACTTCATTGCAACTTAGTTAAAAACATGATTAAAAAACAAAAATTGACAATAAATATACAGATCGTCTACGCATTTCGAGCCAACACCATGAGCTCTTACTCGTGACCATGACAACTTTTTGTACCACTTTTCAATGGTAACATTGACCGCACCATATAATATACAGAAAAAATTGTTTATAGGGGTGAAACGTGAAGAAATAAAACAGCAATGGCGCCATTTTTGTAGAGGTTTCGATTTTATGGAGTCTACTGTTTTATATAAGGGACATGTTATCTGGCTTCTGCAGCTCGGTACGATTCTGACTATACCAAATAGAGTTTTTATGATCTTTTACTTTAAAAAAAAATTTGCTTTGCATCGACATTTTCCAAGACCGATAACTTTTTTATTTTCTCTTTGGTAGAGCCCCCCCCCCCCCCCCATAGCAATGCAGCTGATGGTAAGTCAGCCATCTGACAGTACAATGACGTCCACATTTCACTGGCTGACTGTGTCTGCTTCATACTGGTAAAAACATGGATGGAGAGCATGACAAAATACAATATAATGGGTCATTATGTGAAAAGATAATCTCTATGTTATTGGTATGAGAGGCCCATGACCCTTATTGTCTGGGGTCCAAACAAATCGTCATGCACCCTGCTTAATTCCTTAGTGCATTTGGCGAAGCAGTACTGAAGTAGTGGAGGCCTCTGTGGCTGCCATGATTGTACTTCTATTATACCCGCCATGGAGAGTGGGTAATAGATGAATATCTATATCAGTTCTGCAGCATATAGGACAAGTGATCAAGTGATCGCATATTCAAGAAATATGAGGACTAAGGGCCTTATGTATGAAAACTGTCTAGCAGTAAGACTGTCTTTGTTGCTCATAGCAACCAGTCAGAGCCCATAGCAACCAATCAGAATTCATAGCAACCAGAGCCCATAGTAACAAATCAGAGCCCATAGCAACCAGAGCCCATAACAAACAGAGCTCATAGCTACCAATCAGAACTCTTAGGAACCAATCAGAGCCCACAGCAACCAATCAGAGCTCATAGCAACCAATCAGAGCTCATAGCAACCAATCAGAGCCCATTTTAACCAGAGCTCATCAAAACCAATCAGAGCTCATAGCAACCAATAACAGCCCATAGCAACCAATCAGAGTCCATTTTAACCGGAGCTCATAACAACCAATCAGAGCTCATAGCAACTAATCAGAGCTCATAGCAACCAATGAAAGCTGAGATCTGATTTGTTGCTATGGGATCCGATTGGTTGCTATGAACTCTGGTTTCTCTGGGCTCTGATTGGTTGATATGAGCTCTGATTAGTGCTATGGGCTCTGGTTGCTTTGAGCTTTGATTGGTGGCTATGAGCTCTAATTGGTTGCTGTGGGCTCTGTTTGGTTGTTATTGTAACAACCGGGATACCGATGGTGTTGGGGTCAGGTCTATATATATATGTCACGGGTAGGATACACAGTATGGCCGGTAGGATGACCCTGGTCCCGGATGTCCAGAGAAACCTTTGAATGTCCCCAACTACCCGCCCTCATGTGTCACCTGACAATGATGACAGACAAGCATGCCTCAGGGATAGTTATTGGTCTTTTACTTAGCAGGACGAGGTAATACAGATGTACAGTTATGATGATAATAAGGCCTCGTTCACACGGCTTATTTCAGTGCGGATTGGCGCCGTACGGCGCGCCGGTTTTGCGCTGCTGTACGGCGCCAATCCGTCGGAGTCATTACGGTAATCCACTGCTCTCATAGAGAACAGTGGATTCCGTCGCTCCTCCCCGCTCGGCGAATCCGCCGCGGGGGGAGAAAGTGACATGCACATTATTTACGGCGCGGACGCGCCGTAAACAATGCATTGTCTATGGGCCGGGAGCGGCGCCCCCGCTGCGCTCCGGCCCCGCCCCGCCCCTTATTCACGGCGGATTTGTGAGCTCAATACGGCTCACAAATCCGTCGGGAATAAGCCGTGTGAACACGGCCTAATAGTGAACTTCACAAACAATACAGTGGCTGCTATAGGAGATATCCAAGTAATCAGGTGATGGAGTAGTTAGATAACAGTCTATTTTGCTAGCTTGTAGCTACTTGGGTAGTTTACTATATATGATGCTAATGATGGCCTGCATCCAGGGGGCTGTGCCTCAACGACTGGGTACACATAAATACAGAAGCAGGGGACTGTGACGGGAGACCCTCAAGTTTCGACAGTCCAGCTATGGGCTCTTTCTTAAATTCGTGTCCCACAGACTTACTTGAGAACTGTGTATTGATCCCAGGCGTATGGATGAACAGGTCTGTAGTATTTGGTAGTTGCAGGCTGGCGATTCAGAGGAAAACACTCTCTGTGAAAGTACTTGATTGTAGGAAAAGAGGTATTCAGTAGTACAGCATAAGAGGCTAAGACTTCTCTTGGTAATGCTGGAGGAAATGGTATACTTTATAGATACAGCACAGAGATGTATTCAGCCCAGTAATGCACAAGAGGATTCGCTGGACCACCGAAAGCGATGATAAAAAAGCCACGCCAGGGAGCGGAGTCAAAGAAGCCCCGGTATTCACCAGAGCCCGCCGCAAAGCGGGATGGACTTGTTGCGGCGTGAGGCTACCAGGTCGTTACCCCTGACGTGACTGGCTTGCGATCGCGGCCGGGGTACTGCGTGGTACAGAATCGTGATCCAGAGACATAGTCGGGGACAGGCAGAAGGTCGGGGCAGGCGGCAGAGGTTCGTGGTCAGAGGCAGGCAGATGGTCGGGGCAGGCGGCAAACAGGCAAGGTCAGGAAACGTAGCGGAGCGGACTGGTACACGGGTAATCAGACAGGACTAGAACACTCTCAAGACTTGCTAACGCACACCAACGAACTGGCAGGAAGCGTTGGGGGCGTATTCCTTAAATAGGACCAGCGCCCAGCAATAACCAATTACTGGGACACTGGGAAAATATAGGAGGTTTTTATGGTCGGTGAAGATGTTAATAGGGTGACGAGCCCCCTCCAGCAGGTGACACCACTCTTCTAGAGCCAACTTTATAGCCAGTAATTCGCGATCACCAATGGTATAATTCTTCTCGGTAGGAGAGAAAGTTGTGGAGAAAAATCCACAAGTATGTAGTTTACCCGAGGAGGATCTCTGCAGGAGGACAGCGCCGGCACCCACCGAGGAAGCGTCCACTTCTAGAATGAATGGGCGGTTAGGGTCCGGGCGAGACAGAATCGGAGCAGCAGAGAATACAGATTTGAGCCGGTTGAAGGCTTCTTGAGCTTCAGGGGGCCAGGATTTTGGATTGCCGTTTTTTTTAGTTAGAGCCACCAGGGGAGCCACAAGCGTAGTGAAGTGTGGGATAAATTGTCTATAATAATTGGCAAATCCCAAAAAACGCTGAATGGCCCGAAGGCCCACTGGTTGTGGCCACTGTAACACTGCGGAGAGTTTAGAAGGATCCATCCGGAGACCCTTATCAGAGACGATGTACCCTAAGAAGGGTAAGCTGGTACGTTCTCCGGTTTGGCAAAAAGCTGGTGGGTGCGGAGTCGCCTGAGGACCTGGCGGACGTGGTAGCGATAAATCTCGAGATTAGGGGAAAAAATTAGGATATCGTCCAAGTAAACAATAACACAGACTTAGAGTAGGTCCCGGAAGATCTCGTTGACAAAGTTCTGAAACACAGCAGGGGCGTTACAGAGACCGAATGGCATAACCAAATACTCGAAGTGGCCATCACGCGTATTAAATGCCGTTTTCCACTCATCGCCTTCACGAATGCGAATTAGGTTATAAGCACCGCGTAGATCCAGCTTGGAAAAGATTTTCACGCCACGCAGGCGGTCGAAAAGTTCTGAGATCAAGGGCAGAGGGTAGCGTTTTTTTACCGTAATTTTATTTAAGCCCCGATAGTCGATGCAGGGTCGGAGAGACCCATCTTTTTTTCTCCACAAAAAGAAGCCGGCTCCTGCTGGAGACGAGGACTTACGAATGAAGCCTTTACGTAGGTTCTCAACGATGTACTCAGACATAGCCTTAGTCTCCGGGACAGAGAGTGGGTAGACCCGGCCCTGGGGAGGAGTACAGCCAGGTTGAAGGTCTATGGGACAATCATAAGGCTGGTGTGGAGGAAGAGTTTCAGCATGTCTTTCCGAAAAGACGTCGGCAAAGTCCCAGTATGGCGTAGGTAGGCCTTGGTGGATTTCAGGGAGGCGACCTGAGGGGCAATGCGAGAGACACACGGAACCCCAACGCATGACTTCACCTGTGCTCCAGTCCAAGGTCGGGGTATGGTCCTGCAACCATGGGAGGCCCAGAAGGATTTCAGACAAGGATCGAGGCAGGACAAGAAGTTGCAAAGTCTCCTTGTGAAGAGCCCCAATCTGCAAGGTGAGAGGAGCAGTGCGGAAGCGGAGAGCGTCCTTAAGGCATTCGCCACTGACCGACGAGACGAACATGGGTTTATGCAACGGAATCACTGGGATACGAAACCTGGTCACAAGTTCGTGGCTTATGAAATTTCCTGCAGATCCTGAATCAATAAAGGTGGTGGCCTGAAAGGTGCTGTCCGGTGAAGCACCAATACATACGGGCATGGTCAGACGGGGAGAGGCCGTTCTGACACCTAGGGTTGCCTCTCCTACAAGCCCTAGGTGCGGAAGTTTCCCGGGCGCACCGGACAGTCCCCAATGATATGGCCAGAACCGCCACAATAGAAACACAGCTGCTTCTGCCAATGCTGTGACCATTCCTCCTGGGACAGGTGGGCTCTCTCAATCTGCATAGGTTCTTCCTCGGAGATCATCGGAGGAGGAAGAGGTGGCCGCTGGAACGTGGGAGCCAAGCGGGGTAAACGGCATGGACGGACGACCTCCCGTTGAAGGCGGAGCTCTTGTTGCCTTTCGTCGAACCGAACATCGACTCGGGTGGCTAAGTGGATTAAGTCATCCAAAGCAGCTGGTAGATCCCGAGCAGCGAGCTCATCCTTGATTCGTCCCGAGAGACCTTGCCAGAATGTCGCCACCAAAGCTTCGTTGTTCCAGTCCAGCTCCGAAGCGAGAGTGCGAAACTGCACCGAATACTGACCGACCGTGGTGTCGCCCTGACGCAGCCGGAGCAGAGCTGCGGAAGCCGAAGAAGTATGGCCAGGTTCCTCAAAGACCGTGCGGAACCCCGGAGGAAGGTTGGGAGGTCAGCAGTACAGAGGATCCCTCGATCCCATAGTGGCATGGCCCAAGCCAAGGCTGCTCCAGACAAGAGGCTGATTTGAAGGCCACCTTGGCATGCTCTGTAGGGAATTGGCGCCCCCATCATCTCGAGGTGGATGGAGCACTGGCTGTTAAACCCACAGCATTTCTTGGGGTCTCCATCGTAGCGTGAGGGGAGTGGCAGATGCAGAGAGGGTCCCAAAGCCGGAGCAGGTAGAGCAATGGATGCCGGAGCAACGGATGCAGGTGCGGCGGTGGCAGCCGGTGGAGGTAAACGGGTCGCAAGGTTCTGCATCATGGCCGCAAGCTGGTCAATACATTGGCTCTGCTGGGCGACTGCCGTCGTGACATCCCGGAGGTCGGGCAGAGGTACCCTGGCGGAATCCATGGCCAGTTCGTACTGTAATGCAGAGGTGGATTCGCTGGACCACCGCAAGCGATGATAGTTAAGCCACGCCAGGGAGCGGAGTCTAAGTAGCCCCCGGTATTCACCAGAGCCCGCCGCAAAGCGGGATGGACTTGCTGTGGCGTGAGGCTACCAGGTCGCTACCCCTGACGTGACTTGCTTGCGATGGCGGCCGGGGTACTGCGTGGTACAAAAACGTAATCCAGAGATGTAGTCGGGGACTGGCAGGAGGTCAGGGCAGGCGGGAGAGGTTCTTGGTCAGAGACAGGCAGACGGTCAGGGCAGGCGGCAAACAGGCAAGGTCAGGAAACGTAGCGGAATGGACTGGTACACGGATAATCAGACAGGACTAGAACACCAACGAACTGGCAGGAAGCGTTGGGGGCGTATTCCTTAAATAGGACCAGCGCCCAGCAATAACCAATTACTGGGACACTGGCCCTTTAAATCCCGACCAGCCGTCGCGCACACGCCCTAAGCAGCGGGTACGCTGTTAGAGCCGGACACAGGAGCGAGGACTGATAAGTACGGGGTTTCCTGGGCAGGGGGAGAAGGACACGGGCTGCGGGCAGCAGCGGCACCCGTCGCGGACCCCATAAGCGCAGGGGGACGGCCGCGGCGTGCCGCGGCGAGCCCCGTGACAAGCCCCTGTGCTAAGAGCACACTCTGCAGCATCCAACGGTTCTAACTGAACTTTTTCTCCAGGCCCAAACAGGAGAGCCTGATTGGTTCTGGAGGTAATCTGATTATATTGGACATTGCTGTACATTTAAGACACATTCATAATGACTCGACAAAAACAGGGATCTATGGGAAATGTAGTTTTCTAAAGCATTTTCAAAATGGCCATAGTTTGCAAACTCCATATACTGTATATGTGTGCTGGCTTTTATAAAATGGAGAAAGAGATGGGGAGATATCTCATATGTAAATGTCCATTATTACTACAGCCTGCAAGGACTATTAAAGGGAAAGGGACGAGCAGTACCGGGACATTACATTATGAGCTCTGATTGTTTGCAATGAGCACTGATTGGTTGCTGTGGGCCCTTCATCTCTAAACTCCTGGAACGCTTGGTCTACTCTCGCCTAATCCGCTATCTCTCTGCTAACTCTCTTCTTGACCCGCTGCAATCAGGTTTCCGCACCCTACACTCCACGGAAACTGCCTTAGTTAAAGTCTCAAATGACCTCCTAACAGCAAAATCTCAGGGTAACTACTCATTGTTGCTTCTCTTGGATCTCTCTGCAGCGTTTGACACTGTTGATCACCAACTTCTCCTCAGCATGCTCAGCACCATTGGCCTCCAGGACACCGCTCTCGCTTGGTTCTCGTCCTACCTCTCTGACCGCTCCTTCAGTGTCTCGTTTTCTGGTTCCACCTCCTCTCCTCTTCCTCTTGCTGTTGGGGTTCCTCAGGGATCAGTTCTAGGTCCTCTCCTCTTTTCATTGTACACAGCCCCATTGGACAAACCATCAGTAGATTTGGCTTCCAGTACCATCTCTATGCGGATGACACCCAATTATACACCTCCTCCCGTGACATCACTCCAGCCCTGCTACAAAACACCAGTGACTGTCTGTCCGCTGTCTCTGACATCATGTCCTCTCTCCATCTGAAACTAAACCTCACTAAGACTGAACTTCTTGTCTTTCCGCCATCTACTAACCAACCCCCCCCCCTGCTATTTCTGTTTCTGTATGTGGTACCACCATTTCTCCTAGGCAGCAGGCCCGCTGTCTAGGGGTTTTATTGGATTCTGATCTGACCTTCTCCCCATATATCCAATCCCTTGTCCGCTCCTGTCACCTGCACCTCAAGAATATCTCCAAAATCCGTCCATTTCTCACTGTGGAAACGACTCAAACTCTCATTACTGCTCTTATTCTTTCTCGTCTTGACTACTGCAACTCCTTGCTTATCGGTCTCCCTCTCTGCAAACTCTCCCCTCTCCAATCTGTCCAGAATGCAGCAGCCAGGCTTGTCTTTCTCTCCAGCCGCTATACTGATGCCTCTACCCTGTGTCAGTCACTGCACTGGTTGCCCATTCAGTACAGGATACAGTATAAACTCAGCACTCTCACCCATAAAGCTCTCCACAGCGCTGCTCCTCCCTACATCTCCTCCCTAGTCTCTGTCTACCGCCCTACCCGTGCTCTCCGCTCTGCTGATGATATCAGACTACATTCCTCAATCATCCGAACCTCCCATGCCCGTCTCCAAGACTTCACACGTGCGGCACCAATTCTCTGGAATATGCTACCGCGGGCGATCAGGCACATTCACAACCCTCACAGTTTTAAGAGGGCCCTGAAAATACATCTTCTCGGTCTGGCCCACCAAGATCCCTAACTGCTATCACACACATCTGTCACTCCCTGCACTTGGGCACTCACAGGCACTTATCTGTATATAGATGTACAGTCTGGGTGGCAGGTTCATCCATTTTTTCATGTAAACCACCCCCTATTTATGAAACATGGCCGGACCATTGTAAACTTGGCACTTCTTACCGTATGTTTCACCCATACACCCTAATAGATTGTAAGCTCTCACGAGCAGGGCCCTCACACCTTGTGTCTCATTTGTAAGTACTTTTAATGTGTAATGTCTGTATGTTTACCCTTGAATTTGTAAAGTGCTGCGGAATATGTTGGCGCTATAGAAATAAAGATTATTATTATTATTATTATTATATGAGCTCTGATTGGCTGCTATGAGCTCTGATTGGTTGATATAAGCCCTGTTTGGCTGATATGAGCTCTTATTGGTTGCTGTGGGCAACAAAGACGGTGTTACGGCTAGACAGTTTTCATTCATAAGGCACCAATAATGTTTTTTTTAAAGAAAAAAGTAAAAAAAAAAAGAAAGAAAAAAAATATATAAACATATCCACAAAAGTCCAATCTAATACAACATTATGTTATTTACCCTGCACAATAAGGGTATGTTCACACGGCATAATTGCGGGGCGTAATTACGCTCCGCAATTACGCCGGGACTTCGGGAGCTCCTGCAGGGTGAGGGGGGGGCGGCAGCCCGCCGGTACAATAACATTCATTACTGGCGGCACGTATTCACCGCTAGTAATTGACCTGTCACTTATCTCACCCCCTCCTCCCCCGCGGCGTATTGTCCGAGCGGGGAGAGGAGACGGAATCTGTAGTTCTCTATGAGAACTGTGGATTACCGTAATGACTGGGATGTATCTCGCCCCATGTTGAGCTCAGTACGCCGCAAAATACGGGCTGAAATACGTTGCAATTTAATCCGTGTGAACATAGCCTAAACACCATTAAAAAACAAAAAAACAAAACACCAGATTTGAAAAACACCTTCACGTAAAAAAGGAATAAAAAAAAAGTCACAAAGACTCAAGATTGGTAGCAATAAAAACTAAACCACAGCTCTCAAGAAACAAACCTTTACACAGTTCTACAGGAGGAAAAACACACACATGTATATGTAAAGTACTGGTAAAGCAAATTAGTTTTTGGAAGTTTTCTTTATTTTTTTAATTACACGATTAAAAGCAAATGAAAACAATAAAAATGTGGTATTGCAGAATACATATAATATGTCATTTACTTCTTAAAATCCACCCTATCAATCATTTTTAAAAAAATTTCCATTACAATCTATGATATATTCAATGGTACCATAAAAAGTGCATCTCGTTCCTCCAAAATATGTGCTCTCATACATCTATGTAGACAAAAACAAGTTATGGTCCTTGTAAGACAGAGAGAGGAGAAAACAAATTTTTTTTAAAAATAGCCGTGTCTTTAAGGGGTTAATATGCCGTATAATACACAGCACTCCTAGAGAGGCTGCCTGCAGATGGCAGTGCGGAGGAGTCCAGGTGCCCGTTCATTCCGGTGTCTGTAATTTGTTCATTTTCAGGTCAGTTACATTCGGAGGATTAAAAGTAATTAGATAAGATGTTCCAGGCTGCTGGCGCCGCTTACAAGAATTACCATAATGAATGGACAGCAACCTCCAATAAGGACGCCTGGATTTAAGTAAAGAACGGGCCCGTTATAACATGCACCAATGGGCTGGAGAAGACACTGGGACTGATCTGGACGTCTTAATATAACTTCCTTACATCTCCATAAAGGACAATTATAGGTCTGCACCACGTCTACCACATGTAAAGCCTGTCTATCAGCATCCATGATAAGCAGACCACAGGGAACACGACAGGGGAGAATTCGACTTTGTAAGCCTTAGGCCATGTTCACACGGCTTATTTTGACGTGGTTTTGGATGAGGTTTTGGACGAGATTTTTGGAGCGTTTCCTCACCTAAAACCTCGTCCAAAATGCCCCCAGTTCATTTCATTGATTCTTATGTAAAACCTCGTTGTATTTCACACATGACAAGATTTTTACGCGCTTCTTTGGATGTGCTGAAAAAGAAGTGTCATGTCAATTCTTGAAGCGCCATTTCGGCGCTGTTTTTGCCGCGTTTTCGGCACGGCTTTCGTCGGTTTTTGTCTTGGCTATTAATTTGTATGGGTAAAACCTCATCGAAAACCTAATCCAAAAAAACCTAATCCAAAACCTCCCCCAAAACCTTGCCGAGAAATGCCTCTAAAACCTCATCTGAAGAAGCGTGCTTCAGATGAGGTTGTGGGTGAGGTTCTGGGTGCGGAAACGCTCTGAAAACCTCGTCCAAAACCACATCAAAATAAACCGTGTGAACATGGCCTAAGGACGTTCCTCGCCTGGAACACGCTTCTTCAGATGAGGTTTTTGATGAGGCTTTGATCAAGTTTGATCAGTTTTGGATCAGGTTTTGGGTCAGGTTTTCAACAAGGTTTTCACCCATACAAATGAATAGCCAGGACAAAAACCGTGCTAAAAATGCGGTAAAACTGCGCTAAAAACCGCGCCTAAACCGCAACTACAATGCGCATCAAGAATTGACATAGTCTCAAAAAAATTGGAAATCTCGCAAGAGAACAGAGAGTAACTTTTGATCACTATATTTACTAATTTGCCATAGGCAAACGTAAACTCTATCAGTTCTCTATCTGTAAAACACTAAAACGTAACTTTTATTATGTATAACTCTTAACCTCTATACACACTATTTAAAAACCTGATTTCTAACCTCTCAATTTAACCCTTTCTACTTCTGAAAGAAGGAATAGCTCCTTTTCTATTATCAAGTCTGGTGGAGCACCACCTATTAACAGCAAATTACTAGCTCCAGTAAGGGATCCCAAGTTTCTTACTTAGGCAGTCGTCCCTAATCTCATGGACACTAAACAAATAAGGCCCCCTTGTGACACCCTCTGCAGCGGGTAACACTTGTAGACAGAGGTGAGAAATCACAATTTAAACGTCATATCTGACCTCCCCGACATGTTTCGCCAGCTAACCTGGCTTCATCAGGGGTTAGAGGTCCGATCACGTGGTCTAAGCTCACTTCCTTTTATATCATGTTAGATACACATCCTATTCAGGTGCTCACCAATTAGCCATCAGAGAATGCACAAAAACCCACTCCCCCTTCTTCTCTCCTGCACGTACACTCATAATATGTGCTGCTACTGCTGCCACCATGCTCCCATAAACATCAAACCGCAGACAGATTCGCCATATCCATAACGGGCTTGCGCCCCATCTTACTGTACTCCCGCACCAACGCACTGTATCAATAGACAGTTCATCCCTGACTGTGATTGACTTCCGTCTCATTTCTCTCATATTATTGCAACTGCGTGGCTCACCTAGAACGGACTAAGCAGAATAGGAGTTACATTCCACAGCACACTATCAGCTCTATCAACTCCCATAAACCCCTTCTCTTCCATTGTAAATTCCATTGTACAGTACACTATTCTCATATTATCTTCCCATAAAGCACTTCTCCTATATATCTAATATACATATTTATTTTAATAAAGCTGCAAGCCTTATTAAATACATATTCCATTGTACTGTACACTATTGTATCAGTCTATTTCCGTAAACCACTTCTCTTTTACATGTAATATAGATATTCATTTTAATAAAGCTGCAGGCCCTCTGGTTAGCCTGCCCTCCCTCCCTCAGTTTCACCTCACACCTTCCCCATTAAAGATTCTTTCTTACAGGTCACGGCTAGCCACCTCATTCATTACGTCACACTGGGAGCATGCAAAAATATTAGTACATTCAAACACTATTGCATCTGCATACAACTGTACTCCATATATTGTATTTAAAGTTAGTACAAAATCAACGCAGCGAGCAGAAACAATAAATCTATACATAGATGAATATATACATGGATAGACAGTAATCTACTCCCGGGCTGCGTCTTGCCACAACAACCATACAATTCAGCTGCCAAACCCCTCCATGCACAGAAACAATATACATACATGCCAGTTGTTTAAATAGAAACCGTGGCCTCACGTGATCAATACCTATCATCATTACAAGACACAGGGAAAATGAGGGACAACGTAGAGGCAGAGGGGGGTCAGGAGGGAGATGGGAGTAAAAAAAAAAAATATGGGATCTCCGATGCTTCCATAGTCATATATTCAACCGTGCTATGTACCCCTGACTGTACTTAATCACATATATCATGTTTCTTCAAAAATTATTATATAGGGAATCAGCAAGATTAAATAAATGCTGAAAATGAAAAGCCTTCATTTAGGCCTTTAGATTTCAATGTATTGAGTCTGTATATCCATCTTGCCTCTTCCTGTAACAAAGCTACATCCAGATCGCCCTTTCTTTCCCCTAGCTTTTTCACACAAATGCCCCAGAATTTCAGCACCTCTATTTCACCATTATGTATTTCCAAAATGTGTCTCGCTAGGGGAGTGTCACCTCTAGTTTTAATAGTACTCAGATGTTTCGAGATCCGGCGACGAAACTCCTGTGTGGTTTTTCCCACATAAATCTTTGGGCAAGTACTCATAGCCCCATAAATCACCCCTCTGGTTTTACAGTTGATGAATTGTCTTATCTCAAATCTTCTCGTATCAATGGGATTCACAAATTCTTTAGTTTTCCATATGAATGGACAGAATGAACAGTTGCCACAGGGATATGAGCCTACCACCGGAGACTGTAACCATGTTAATTTGCCATCTCCCTCAAAGTGACTATGTACAAATTCCCTCCCTAAGATTTTTTCCCTTTCTTTGACACTGGGGATTTTAGGAATCATTAAGAATAATTTATCCCGTCAAAATGTGCCAAGTTTTTCAAAGTTACCCTCATTTCATTGGCTCTATCATAAAAGGTACCTATACAACAAATTTAATCATTTTTTTTTCTTTCTTCTTTTTACTGATTAATAAATGTCCTCTATCACTGGTAAAAGCCTGTTAAACCCTTCCCAAACATTTTTTTGGGTAACCCCTTGCCTAAAAACGATCATTTAACTTTAACATTCTTTTTAAAAAGCCTCTAAAGAGAGCTACCTACGAGCCTAAAAAATTTGGGCCCTATAGGAACCCCCCTTTTTTTGGAAGGTGGTGCCAGGTAGAAAAATGTAACAAACTGTTGGTAGCCGATTTTTTCTAAATATCTTTGTCAAACTCTTGTTTTCTCCAAATAATTTTTCAAGACCCAAAAAAAATTTTTTTCCCCGTTAAATTTCAAAACGTGAATTTCACCCCAAATTTCTTTCATTGGTTTAGATACAAAATCCTGAATAATTTTTCCTACCACCCAAAAAAATAAAAATATCTCAAAAAGCGGCCCCAAATAAAATCCTTGTGAATATTTTTAAAATGTTCAGAAAAAACAATAGCATCCTCCCCCAACCTAAAAAAAAATTAGCAAAGCTTGGCGCACGACTTGCCCCTGGCTCTCCCTTTATCGATTAAAAGGTGCCATCAAAACAAAAAATAGTTATATGTCAAAACAAAATTCAATAACTGTAAAACTAAATCATTGTGTTCCGTAAATTGTGTACCTCTTGTGTTCAAAAAATACTTGATTGCTTTCAGGCCCAGGTCATGTCTGATGTTACTGTATAGGGCTTCTACGTCTAAACTTGCAAGAAGTGTACTCTCACTCACCACTAGATCGTTAATTCTCATCACAGTGTCCTTTGTATCTTTAAGATATGAAGGAAGGCCAGTGACAAAGGGCATCAGTATACGATCAACATACGTGCTGGGTCCTTGGGTTAAATTGTTTCTACCTGAGACTATCGGTCTTCCAAAGAAGTGTGTAAATACCTTGTCGTGTGTGAACTACAATGAGGTTTTACATAGGAATCAATTAAATGAATTGGGGGCGTTTTGGAAGCGTTTTGGACGAGGTTTTGGGCAATGAAGTGCTCCGAAAACCTCGTCCAAATAAGCCATGTGAACATGGCCTAAGGGTGTTCACACGATGTTTGTGGAATACGTATTTGGGTCAGTATTACATAATCAAACATGTACCGAAACACATACCCAAATACAGGCTCGGACTGGCCCAAAGGGGAATAGGTGAAACCCCCGGTCGGCCCCTGAGCTTGGTAGACCTAAAGTTGTTTTTAACTTCTTATACATTCTCAGAAGAAGCAAAAAAGTATAGAAAGAGAGGCAGAAAGCAAGAGGCAAAGTAAAGGAGGCATAAACCGTCATTAGCAG
This sequence comes from Phyllomedusa bahiana, assembly GCA_025379985.1. Taxonomy (NCBI): domain Eukaryota; kingdom Metazoa; phylum Chordata; class Amphibia; order Anura; family Hylidae; genus Phyllomedusa; species Phyllomedusa bahiana. The sequence continues at coordinate 81,641 of JAODAL010005869.1, forward strand.
TAGCTTTAGGGTGGGTACCTAAAATAAACTCCACCTGTGGGCCCACAAAAACTCTACTGGTGGCCCCTAGAGTCAACTCCCCCTCTGGGCCCCAGGCACCCCAGTGCGACACTGCCCAAATACATGTTTAACAATGTTCAGCTTTCATTTATTTCAATGGACAATACGTATCGTCGTTCAGACACTACATATTTTACTTACCTTATTGTATTGCGTTTTATGCATTTAACCCATTAAGGACCCAGCAGTTTTTTTTTCGATTGACACGTTCCTCCAACCTTCTAAGAGCCATAACTTTTTTATTTCTCCATCTACCTAGACAAATGAAGACTTTTTGCGGAACAATATGTACTTTCTAATGGTGTCATTCACCGCACCATAGAGTATAAAAAAAATTCTAAGTGGGGCAAAATATGAAAAAAACCATACTTGTGCCATGTTTTTTTTTTTTTTTTTTTATGCTGCTCACTTTTCGTTATAAATTATGTGTTCTCTGTATTTTGCAGGTTGATATGATTCTGGAAACACCAGACATGAAGGGTTTTCGTTATGCTTTGACACCGTAAAAAAAAAATCCAAACATTTTCTCATTTTAAAATTTATACGGTACCATTTTCTGTGAGCAAAAACTTCTTTGGACTTCTACCTACAGACTTGCATGAGGGGGATTTTTTGCAGCCTGAAGTGTACTTTTTATTGGTATGATTTTGAAATACATACAACTTTTTAAATCACTTTTATTCCAATTTTTGGGGGACGTAAAATGACCAAAGAAAAGCAATTTTGGTGTTTGGAATTTTCTTTCTTCTCCAATGATCAGCGTACGGGATAAATGATGTTATATTTGAATAGATTAGACTTTTCCGGATGCGATGATACCAAATATGTGTAACTTTTTTATTTTTATTTGTAAAATGGCAAAAGAGGGGTGAGCTGAACTTTTAATATATTTTGTTTCATTTAAAATTAAATCTGCCTAGGGTGCTTGGCCAGTAGGGGGGCTCAATCATTTATACAGCCTAATGCACTGTATGAACATTGCACTAGGGTGTACAAAGATGGTGGTTGTGCTACTTCCTGTCTTCCAGGAAGTAGTATAACAAAAAACATGGCACCTAAGTAGGCCTTCACCAGGCTTCCAGCTGCAATATCAACCGATCTGGGCCTGCGATCTCACCGCGATCGGAGTTTCTTATTCAATTTGACGACGTGGCCACGATCGTCACAGAGTCTAAGCCATCTCCATCCTACAATGTAATTGCCGGTTGTTGCAATTAGCAGCTAACATCCGCAGGTACATTTTTGCAGTCCAGGAAACGTATCCAAATACGTACCACACTTCGTGGTTTGTATTTGGATTAGTTTTACGCAATATGTTTTACATATTCTGAAAACATATTCAACACCCCGTGTGCACATACCCTAATACTGAAATCAACAATGAGATTCAGTAGGGATAAGCTTAAAAGTTTTGCCATGCTTGACTGCTGTATTGATGCTGTTTGGCCCAGATGGGAGCAAAATTCATAACAGAATTGAAGCCAACTAGCAGTCCCATGCAAGCAACATGAAGCATGTATCAAAAGCTAAATGCAGGGACTTATCAATGGATAACAGACAGCAAGACGGATGATGACAAGGGCACGGATTGAGATGGAAGGATAGATGGTTGGAATCCAGGAGCAAGACCCAAAAAGCACCTGTCCCTAAACACCTACTTTTCCTAACTCTGTCCTTATCCTGTCCAATCTCTCAGCTACCAGTATAGACAGCAACCAGCCACGCAATGAAGCTCTGCTCTATAGAAGCTAGCAATCAGCCACTCCCTAATTTTCAAGCTCACATGTGCGGCATGGTCAGCTGATAATCCAGAGAGTTGTTTGAAGCATCTGAATAGCAATAACCTCATCTGATGTAGTAAACCGGAGATGATGTAGTGGCAGGAGAATACTTGTAATCCGTAACAACTGTAAAGCGTTTCTCCCTGCTGAGAAGAGGGAGTGGGATTGGGGGTATGTAGTATACGGGAGTTTAACCCCTTGCATCTATAAACTCGTTTTATATATTAAGGGATGATTTCATGCTGAACTTAATGTACACAAATGCCACTTTGCACAATGAAGTGATGATGATGACATGGTCTTTAAGTGAACTCTATGCTGGGATATGTGCGCTGCAGGAGACTGAGATCTGCAGGAGCTAATGTGAAGTAACTATTTTGTATAATACTGATTGTTCAGTTTGCAGCCATTGGATGAAAGGAGGGTGGAGTAGAATGTTATGGAGACTAGTTGGGAAAGGGGAGAAAACCCCAAAAAGTTTATAAGTAGGTCTTAGTATAATTTATTGTGTTCAGATAGAATTCTGATAGCGATACCTGTGGTCTGGAGTAATTACCAGACTGTTGGTGAGATAATGGGTCCCACCTAACCCACCTAACCCTGGGTCTCTGCTAGACTGCAGCTGGTAAGTCCAGAGCCCCTATTTATCAGCCATGAATCTCTAAGTGGGAATTGAGAGACTTTTGTGGAAAGAGTTACTGGCTAGTCAGAAGGAGTATCTCTTGGACCGGTAAATTGGGAAGTGTGTACCAGACAGGTAGTGCACTGAGGAAGTCCCGCGCTGGCCTACCGAACAAATGGTGTCCAGAATGTTGCTTTTGGACTGGCCCATCTAGAACCAGTTCTCTTGACGTCTATTTCGAAATTTGCTAGGATGTCAGTGCTCCTGGGGCTGGAGGACTCCTTGATGACAAGACTAGATACAAATAAGGGACCATTTAAAAGGGAACTCTAATGGCTCCTAACTGCAATGCAGGCAGAAAAATGCATGTTACTATTGTAAAGAGAGATGCCATGTTCAACGTCTTACTGATAAATACAAGTGTTGTACTGCTTGGTTCCAAACATTAACCCTTCATGCAGAGCCGTAACTTGAAGCTTCTGGGCCCTAATGCAAATAGTGAAATGTGGCCATTGACAATGCTGTGGCAGAAGGGCTTTTGGGGCCCCCTCAGACTACAGAGCCCAGTAGCAACTGCTACCTCTGCACCCCCTGTAGCTACGCCTCTGCCTTCATGTGCTTCTTGCATAACAACACAGGCTCTTCTGCAACACCATCCACATGGCAGGTGAGGACTACCACCACCATCATGAAGTGCATGCCTGGGGCATGCCTATGCTCCACTCCCCCAATTTAATGTACGTGGCACTTGGCAAGTAAGAGAGGTTTTGGTTGAGTCTAGCCACTGTGACCAGGGCCAAGCAACCACGACTCCTATTCTCTCTCCTCTGCTCACGCTCCGGCCCATTGCATTTGGCGTCACGAACAGGATGGGTCTTCTGCACCATCAGATGTCAGCTATCCCTGCTATACCACTTCAACAAGAGTTAACCAGCCATCTTGAATTTAAAAAGTCACCGTGCCAGAAGGACATCCCTACCAACTTTATTCCAGCTATGGACTTATATAAGTGATTGTTATCTATGTGGATTACAAATGTTGCTGGCCTACCACCATCATGCCGCCATTTTAGCATCACCATGGTGCCAATCCCAAGAAGAAGTAAACAAGTTTTGCCCGCCAAAGTATGAGGGTGATGTTGAAAAAGAAGGGGAGTGCCCTTACCAAAGATCTCTCAAATCGATAGTCCGGAGGAGTGATTACATTATCAATACTCTGATCTGACTGAAGAAAAAGTTAAGAGGAGGCGTGTCAAAAGTTTAGCTGCGCCTACAGAACCCCTGCCAAATCATGAGTTGTTGTGAGAGAGATGAAGGAATAGTATCTCTGCTGCTGATGTCTGCAAGCAAAAACAAGTGTATAGCTCCTGCTGAGCAAAGAGACAAGCCTTTTATCACTGCAGCGATAGCAAGACAGACTTTTCTGAAATCCTGTCTACAACAAAAAGACTCTAAAGAGCTGCCGGAGAATTCCTGGAGGAATTTCTGCAAAGAGCGCAGCTTTCAAGTGACCTTCGATTGGCCTTCACCACCTAAGTAATGGCTTCAAACCAGCAAGTCGTTCCCACCTCCGCGCAAGAACCGGAGAATCACTTTGCAGGAGCGAGATCCGATACCCCGGACTAGCCCACAGGGGACTAGGGGAAACCCCCGGTGGGCCCTGAGCAGGGCTGACCTGGAGTTCTTTTTTACATGCCTCTACAGCCTCAGAAGAGGCAAAAAAGCATAAAAAGAGAGGCAATAAGCAAGAGGTAGACCATAGGAGGCCTGTACAGCAGCTGTAGGGTGGACCCTTTAAATAAACTCCTCCGGTGGGCCCAGCACCAGCTCAACTGGTGGCCCCTAAAGTCAACTCCACCTGTGGACCCTAGGCACCCCAGTCCGACACTGCCCGCGCCTGATACCACAATGGGTCTTCGTTGATGAAGCTGCCTTGCTCCGTGATATGCAGTATATGGAGACTGTGCTCATGAGACGGGTTCGTATTGACAGTCCTCCACTTGTACCTGGAGCTCCAGAGGAAGAGCCATCTAAGCCTGGACCTTTACTGCGGCTGAGACTTCGGCGATACCTGTTGCTTTATCCAAACGAAAAATTTCAAAAAAATTGCAGTTGATTAGTAAAGCTTTGTTCTTCCACAAGGGCTAAAATAATTGTTGGCATTTGGTGTCTCCTTAAGACTATGTCTACACAGCACTGGTTTATGGTCGGATTTTCAGTGGATTCAGTATTTAGAATCTGCCAAAAATCAGACTGTAACCAATGCTGTGAAGACTTAAAGGGGTTGTCTCACTACATTGATTCATCTTACCTCAATCCTGTTTTCTTGGTTTCATTTGAATTCAGGGGAGTGTTTACTGGCTTCCACTAGACTGCAATAGAAGCCAGGTCTGTAGCTATAGCAACCAGTGCTGACAGCCTATCAGGAGAGATTGAACAGGTCTGTAGCTATAGCAACCAGTGCTGGCAGCCTATCAGGAGAGATCAAAGAGGTCTGTAGCTATAGCAACCAGTGCTGGCAGCTTATCAGGATAGATCAAACAGGTCTGTAGCTATAGTGACCAGTGCTGGCAGCCTATCATGAGAGATCAAACAGGTCTGTAGCTATGGCAACCAGTGCTGGCAGCCTATCAGGATAGATCAAACAGGTCTGTAGCTATAGTGACCTGAGGAGCTGATGCAGCCCATACAAGAGGGGATATCTAGGAATAGGTAGGACACTGTTAATGGATACGTTGCAAAGTGACTTGTTTTTGCAAGATCTTTAACATAAAAAGCAGCAATCCTTGTAGTGAGACGACCCCTTTAAATAGAAAATCCTACTGTAGTCTACACAGCACAGATTTTCTACTGTCAGATTTGTAGAACCCCGGCCCTCCGCCTCTATCTTTGGTTGGATCTCGTCAGATTCCCGTACAGTCAATATACTGAGCCTGTGTCAAATCCGAAAACCGTTTTTTAGCGCAAACCCGCAGTACGGCGATGTTAAATACTGGATTTTCAACGGTATTGTAACATAAGCTGTGTAGACATAACCTAAGTGTTTAGATTTCAGAGCTATGCCGTCACCACAATAGGAGCAAACACAAAATGGATTTATAGCGACTGATTGGGCGAGGTTCATTGATCAGTATAATGGCGCCAATTTATAGCAAATAAGTTTAAGATGCATTGAGTTTAGAAAAAAATTCACATGATATGAAAGTACTTCTCATTGTGATTAGATAGAGCGGAAGCTTTGACTCCAGATGGTAGTGACTGTTATTCTGTCTACAATTAGCTCCCCCTAGGGGCAGCCAGATGCCAATTAAATCTATATGTTTCACTTTGTACTTTGAATCAAACCTTAAAGGAGTTGTCTCCCTTCAGAGTTTCAGAGAATGCATGAATGAAATACTCTGTCACTTCCTGGTTCAGACTGACTCATTTGCATAAGCTCCTTGCTTGTACAGCTCAGTGCTGTGCTGTGCTTTCAGATGCTAATTAGATCAGATTAGCTTCTCAAACTACTAACAGGACTTCTTATCTGATCCCCAAAACAAAAGCCCTAATTACAGTGCTGTTTATTTTACATAAATCAAGCTTTTTACTGCTGAGCAGCACAGGACGCTGCCATGACCTGTGTGATGACATCACTCACTGTTGTCTCATTGACCAAAGATCAGGGAGAGAATTGTTTTCAGGTTGGTTACTGAGGGAACTGAAATAGCCAGGGAGGTCATAAATTCACTTGTATCTCCTTAGGGAAAACAGAGGAACAAACAATATATTTGGAAAATGTCTTTATTTTGTGTTCCCTACAATTTGAAAGCTATTCTTTGTAGCGAGACAACCCCTTTAATTGTGTTGCAGTGCACTAATGGTTTGCCGCAGCACGCCATCTCGGTTAATGTTATTTTCTGGGACTGCATATATTGCACCTATGTAAACATATGGTGGATTTTGTGCAGGTGGCAACGCGACAGTGGGGACACCCTGGAGCTCGGTACCATGGTTAGGATTTGCTAGCATTGGGAACCCTGTAGGTGTTGGTAATTGGTGGATGTTTGGTAACATGGACACTTGGTGGGTGATCAGTGACTATGAAATGTTCTTGTAGCAAGATTCTGCCAGGAGGATTTCACCAGAACCAACTGAAACCCCTGTAACCAAAGCTTGTGCCTAAAAAACACCATGATTATTGAACTCTGAACATACAGTATATTCCTGACACCACCAAGCATAAGTGCCTCTTTGTGAGTTCAGAATTGCAAAAGGGGCTGTGAGCGTTTTATAGCTGCAAAATCTCCTCCCAGTAAGGTGGTCACCACTGGGCCCCTAACCCTTACCATAAGAGGCCCATAAGGATGCCAGTCATTTGGGGTTCATAACAACACTACTTATGTCTGACACCACTTTTATTACACCTTTAACCTAAAAACAATGCAGTGACATATGTGGGCTCCAGCACCGATCCATCTTAACTGAGGTCAGGAGACCACCATTCTTAAGATCAGTGGGGGCCACAGCAACTGAAGACTTATTACCCCTTCTTGTCAACAAATGATACGTGTTGTGTTGGAAACCCCTTATATGTTGCTCCCATTGACTTGGGTTCTGTGAAGAAGTATTTCCCCCTTCTAGATGTTATTCCGAGTGCAATGTACTAGAATTGATAAAATATCGGAATGGATGATTTTGAAACTTTAAGACTTACATTTTTGATGAATGTGTGAAAGAGGTGAAGCTATTGGGCTCTGATGCCAAATCTCTTAAAGGACACCACTTGCCCCTTATAATACTGGTTGTTAAAGGGGTTGTCTCACTACAAGATTCGCTGCTTTTTATGTTAAAGATCTTGCAAAAACAAGTCACTTTGCAATATATGTCCATTAACAGTGTCCTACCTATTCCTAGATATCCCCTCTTGTATGGGCCGCATCAGCTCCTCAGGTCACTATAGCTACAGACCTGTTCAATCTCTCCTGATAGGCTGCCAGCACTGGTTGCTATAGCCACAGACCTGTTCAATCTCTCCTGATAGGCTGCCAGCACTGGTTGCTATAGCTACAGACTTGTTCTATCACTCTTGATAGGCTGCCAGCACTGGTTGCTATAGCTACAGACCTGTTTGATCTCTCCTGATAGGCTGCCAGCACTGGTTGCTATAGCTACAGACCTGGCTTCTACTGCAGCCTAGAAGCCAGTAAACACGCCCCTGAATTCAAAATGAAACCAAGAAACAAGGACTGAGGTGAGATGAATCAATGTAGTGAGACAACCCCTTTAAGGGATTTTGGCCTTCTCAGATTCAAGTCCCTGGGTACAACTGCTACCTCTATCCCCTCTATATTTACCCCCTGCTGCACGGCATGAGAATTCTAGTAAAATTGCAGGGTACAATATACTAATTAAATTTAATTGCTTTTCATTCTTTTTAGAAGGGTGGAAGTCATATTAATATGGAAGCTCCATTATTTTTGTATCTGTTATATAAAATACTCCCTAGGGGACTTCAAACCCCCCAAAAAAGCACAAAAACATCAAAAAGCCACAAGGCATTAAACCCCCAATCGGAAAAATTTGCCCAGCGTTAACATTTGAAACCAAATGTTGAGCAGATTTCAGAACTGGATAGTGCTGCTAAAAGCATTTACATTTACGTATATATTTATGGGAAAACAACTTTATTCTTGTAATTCCTTCAATTTTTCAAAAACTTGTAAAAACAATAGATGTACGAGCCTGACCACAACATCTGAAACCTCAGATCTCCAACAGTAAACTCAAAGCTGATCATACTAAATGGGGAAGAAAGGAAATGAAGACAAGAATAAGTTCAATTCTTCTTCATACAGACAATAAAATAGCTATGATATGTTAAGGAACATGATAAATATAATACTGTCCTTATGTGCAAAAATCACTATACTGCCCACTATGTACTAGTTAAAAAAATACTATAAAAACTCCCTCCATTACAAGAAATAAACAAAATACTGCTCCTTGCAGATAAAACTATATAATACTCCCCTTATGAAACAGGAAATAACACTATAATACTGCCTCCTATGTACAAAAATAACAAATAATACTGCCCTCTATGACAAAATTAATACTTAAACGCCCCCTATCTAAAGAATATAAAAATAATACTTCTCCTATGTCGAAAATATAACTACGATAATATGCTCCTATGTAAGTATACTACTATAATACTGCCCCCTATTAAAAGAATTAACACAATAGCTCCTTTGTAAAAGAAATAACTACTAAAATTATCCCCCCATGTACAAGAATATAATACTATAATATTGCTCCATGTACAAGAATTTAACTATATATTACTGCTCCCTATGAAAAGAAAAAAATATTTTAAAACGGGCCCCCTATGTACAAAAATATAACACTATAATACTTCCCCAAGACAAGAATATAAAAACTAAAATACTTCCTGTGTACAGAATATAACACTATAATACTGCTCCATGTAAAAATAAATACTATAATATTTGTTTCCCATGTAAAAAAATAACACTATAAAATGCCCCTATGTCAAAATAAAAACTACTTAATACTGCTCCAAAGTACACGAATAAAAAACTCATAATACGCCCCCTTTAAAAGGAATAAAAAAACACTAAAACTCCCCCCCTATGTACAAAAATATAACTACAAAAATACTGCCCCTTTTGTACAAAATAATAATCACTGTGTTTTCACTCCTCACATGGGCAAGGGGAAAACTCAGTAGAAACTTGGTGTACGCTCACGAGGGGTAGAAAAAAATTAAAATAAAAAAAGGGGACGAGACAAAAGCACAGCCAATTTAATATGTCCTTTAATGTCCAAATTAAAAGAGAACAGCAAGACGCGTTTCCCGAGGATCTACCTCGCTTCATAGTGCATGTTTCACACTGCTGGTTTTGTCCTTTATATAAAAGTTTAAAAAAAATCCAAAAAAACAAAAAAAAGTTATAACAAGAATAAAACTCTTAAATTTTTTTGAAAAACAATAAATAACAACTGTAAAAAATTTTAAGAAAATTTAAAAAAAATTTTAAAAATGACCTTAATCTCTAAAATAAAAAGAATTTTAAAAAAAAAATTAAATTTTTACTGCATTACCGAGGACACTGGGAGAGCACTTGCCGATTCCATATATTCAAACCAATATTTATTCACCCAAATTTCAGCTTATGTTTTACTCGAAAAAAACAGAGGGTTTGTACTTTTGTACAATATTTTCAAAAATAAAAGTAGCCCAAAAAAAAAAAATAAAATTATGCCCCGATAAATGTATGCAAAAAAAAAAAAAAAAATTATCCCCGAAAAATTGTTCACACACAAAAAAAATTTTGTAGCCCGATAAATTAGCAAAAAACAAAAAAAAAAAAAAAAAAAAATAAAAAAAAAAAATTAAAAAATAAAAAAAATAAATAAATTATCCCCCAAAAAAAGGGCCCAAATTTTAAATCAAATTTTTAAAATGCCAAATGAAATGTTATCAACAAAATATCAATGTATCCCAAAAGAAAAATGCCAAATGAAATTTATCCCCTAATATATGCGCAATAAATATAAATACGACAATAAAAACCATCTCATTTAAGCCATTGGGTTTAGCGTTTTTAGTTTAAGATCCAAAAAGTTTCCTTTTCGGACAACTCTTTTTTCTATCTTGACATGGCAGGAACATGTTCAATAGGCGACCGTAAAAGCTGGAGTGATACCCTTTTTTTGGGGGTTTTTTAAAATGCCTTGGGGAAAACTGTGGGTAGTACCTTGATTTATGTTTTATCTATGGTTTTCACCCTTTTAGACAACTTCTAAGTTACGACCTATATTTTGTACGACCTATAACTGTATACCACAAAAACCGTTATTAGATAAAACACATAGGAACTCCCGCATTCTATGTCCTTTTACCGGAATTTTTCTTGGTTTTAAAAAATACAAGTCTTTGGATTTACAATGAACTACAAAACACTTTCAGATTTTGGAACCCATCTCGTTTACCCCCAGGTGTTTTGTTATCGGGGATTCCACAACGGGTTACCTCTTTTCCCCCTTCCCAAAGTTCTTAAGAGTTTTAACCAGAGGGGCTACAGATTTTTTTTTCGTCAAACCCTGCGATAGATTATTGGTGGGCTGTTTTTGGGGAGGATTTGTTTTTACGTGGGGCCAGCTTAAGTATCCCCCAATTTTTTTTTGGGTTTTCTGGGGTTTTTTTGTTTGGGGTTAATGTTGTAAAAAAAATAAAAAATTGTTTTTGTTCAAAAAGATAGTTTTGAGGGAGAGGTTCTGTACCCCTGCCCTTGATTACTACGTCGGGTACAGGTACTCTTTTTGATTTTTAAGTAAAGCTTTTTTCTTTGCATTTTTTTACCAATTTTTTGGGGGAATTTTTTTTTGTAAAACTTTTTTTCTAAATATCTGCTTGATGGTAAAGCGAGCCCCCCCTTGCAAATTTTTTACGAATTACTCTGAATTTTCCGAAAGGAACATTTCGGTCCAACTACGAAAAAAGACAGTCAAAATGTATAACTATTCGAATCGCAGACTTTAAAGGAAAATTTTTTATTTTATCTGATCCCCCATCGATAAAAAAACATAGATCTAAATAAAAAATTTTTAACAATTGGTTTTCCCTGTGTGTAAAAACCTTCTTGGTTGTGGGTTTTTGGGATTCAGGAACTCGGTGCTTTAGAGGGGTTCCTTTCCAATCAAAATAAATCGTTTTGTATCTTTTAAAACCTATGTGTTTCAAAATGGATTGTCTGGAGATAAATAAATCCTCCCGAAATTTTCCATAAATAAGTTGGCAAAAAAAGGGGGTACTTTTTGTCCCCATAGCTGAGCCTTTATCTATGATAATGTGTTTGATTATTAAAAAAAAAAAATTTCAAAATAAGTTCTAGGGCCCTTTCCCAAAAAAATGTTTTTAAAAATATTTAATTTAAATTTGCACAAGATCCCAATTTTTTTTAGCTCATCTATACCCTGAGCTGTCCCAATGTTGAATAAAGGCGTTTCTAGAGGTCAGAAACAAAATGTCCTTTCTCCCCATTTAAAAACCAACAATGCCTTTTAAAAAAAAACGTCAAATCTTTCAAATAACTTTAAGATTTTTTACCAAAGGGTTTGGAATAGTTTCCACATAATGTGACAAATTAACAAGTGGAATTTTTCACCAGACACAATAGGTCTCCCCCCAGGTTTTTTCTTATCTTGTGTATTTTAGTAAAAAATAAAGTGTGGTGGGGGATGGGGATTTTTAAACCTTAGAAATTTAAAAAATCCTTCGTGATTATTTCCGTTCAGGGCCTGTTTAGAAACTCTCAAAACTTTTTTTATTCATCGGGAAATAAGGGGGGGATTCTTTATAATAATTCCGCTTCACGGAGGTGAAAGAGGTGCGCTTCTCTTGCTCCTTTTTCATTTTACAGTATCTAGTTATATGTACAAAAAAAAATATAAATACTAAAACGCCCCCTTGTACAGGAATAAACTTCTATAAACTGTTCCCTAATGTACAAATATAACTACTATAAATTCTCCCCATGTACAAAAAATTACTACTTAATACTCTCCCAAAGTAAAAGAAAATTACCAAAAATACTGCCCCTATGTACAAAATTACTATATAATATGGTCCCTATGTACAAGAATATAAACTACAAAAACTCCCCCCCCATGTCAGGAAATAACTACTAAAAACTGTCCCCCCATTACAGGAAAAAAATTTTTAAAAATGCCCTTTGCAGACAAGCTAATAGTTAAAAAATCAGAAATTTTTTGACAGAAAGAAAATGTTCACTCAGCCTCATGTGAGTGTACGGCGAAACGATAAAATGGAAGTCATTGGATGGGGGTAAAACCCCCCGTATATCCTGTTATCCGGATTCGCGCTTTTTTCTTTTTTTTCCTTTCGTTTCCTCTGTGTTTCTTGTCGTCCATCCATTAAAACAACTTGTTGCACTTGGTTGGGGGTTTTTGCCTTCCTCTGGATCAACACCTTAGCACAACAGGCTGAACTAGATGGACGACTTGTCTTTTTTTAGCCTTACAAACTATGAAACTATAAATGCATCTTGATACCATGAGATCAGGAGCACAATGGACGGGATGGTGTTGCCCACTCCAGAATGTGAGGATCAGGTGGGTGAATGAGCAGCATGCGGCCCTTCAGTAACAAGTCCTGTCTCTTCAACTGTATAAGCACGTGGCCCTAATCTCTTAAAGGGGCCTTTAACCAGTAAGACTCATTCATATTTTTGGATAAACTAGTCAGAAGGATTGAACATATGAAATGTGCCCCTTTTCTCCACTCAAGTCTTCACCCATGGACCAGAAGATGTAAGGCCACTTATGGTGTCCAGTTTTGAAAAGCTCAAATACATGATCAATCATGAATATAGTATAGAGACATCTATATGACTCCTATGTGTCCCCCAAAGTGAAGGCACAGTAACGGCTGGCCTCATCCCTAATTTAATTAGTAGGGAGACGCTGCAGTGTGTCCTTACCCAGGGGTCCTACCGTGTTAGCAGGCAAGGGCATTACTATTGAGTTGGGCAGAGTAGCTATTTCACCTGGGCCCTTGTGCCTCTAAGGGCTCAAATTTTCTTCTGGCACATAAAAGACACCAGTTCAATTTAGGAGAAGGAAAATGAAAGATATTAGTATTTTACAATGTCCATGGTAGGTGGTGAGCAATACATTTTGCATTGGGGTCAAGAAGTTTCGTGCTGCATCTCTAGGCAAGGCTGTGAGAAATGAACCCAAGAATTGTGGAAAGGAAATGGGGTGCAACTAGCAACAAGTCCTTCTCTATCAGGTACACACAAAATATGTTCGGCACATCCATTTTGAAGAATAAATGTATAGGTGCCCACTGGTGTGGAACCCAAAAGCGATGCAAAGACAACACAATATCAGCAGCACTCTACAGGCACTAAAAAGCAGTCAAAGTCATATTTTGTTTTTGGACTGTTTGTATGGGGAAGTGGCTGGTCCCATCTTGGTTTGTGCACTCCACCTATCTGAACAGGTTTCTTAATCAGATCAGGTTATAGCTGAAATCTTCTCTCCGTGAAATGTGGAGGTCTGAACAGACACCAAAGACCACATGAATGAAAACTGTCTAGGTCTAAAATTCACTTTATTACCCAGAGCAACCAATCAGAGCGCCCCTCTCATTTCATATAGGGCTTTGGAAAAATGAGAGGGGCGCTCTCATTGGTTGCTATGGGAAATAAAGTGAATTTTAGACCTAGACAGTTTTAATACATGTGGCACCAATAGAGGTAGCATGTAGCGTAGGTTCCCAGCTGAATTGGGGGTCACCGTGCCGCGGCAGGTGGGCATTTACAGTTTTGATCAAAAATGTACTCTAAGAACCTCAAAATGTTCATATATTCCAAAGTAGCAGAAATGCTTTTTCAACAAAATTCCTATGTCCCTTTTGACTGTTTTTTAGTGCTCGTAGAGTGCTACTGATATTGTGTTGTGTTTGCACTACTGCATCATGGACTATAGTGTGTTAACTAAAAAAAAGCAATCTCGCAATCTCAACTCTACACACCTATATGGAGCTCTCCTCAAGGAGAGATGTTCCCCTTTCTCAGCCACTCATTGCCTCCCGCTCAGCCAAGCCAGTTTCGCTCTGCTCTACACTGATGAGGCGCAAATACCCTGAAATGGTTGTATGTAGATGAGTGATATTGGCTTGGCTAGTATTCCTTTTGCTTCTTAAAGATTTGGTGAATCGGAAGCAAATTGAAGATTTGTGACATCCAACACAGGGCGCATGAGCTTCCCTGCTCCTTTCCCATAATGCCTTGTGATAAGCAGATGCTTAGTAGAGGGCACAAAGGCAATTCAAAACTCCACACACCTTAACTGCTGCTCTCCCCGAGGAGAGATGTTCCTCTTTCTCAGCCACTCATTGCCTCCCACCCAGTCAAGCCAGTATCACTCTGCTCTACAATGATGAGGGGCAAGTACTCTGAAACGGCTGTATGTAGATGGGTGATACTGGCTTGGCTAATATTCCTTTTGCTTCTTAAAGATATGGAATCAGAAGCAAATTGAGGATTTGTTACATCCAACAGAGGGCGCATGAGCTTCCCTGCTCCTTTCCCACAATGCCTTGTGATATGCAGATGCTTTGTAGAGGGCAGAAAGGCAATCTCAACTCTACACACCTTAACTGGTGCTCTCCTTGAGGAGAGATGTTCCCCTTTCTCTAGCAGTACAATGGGAACCCTATTTTAAACTTTATTATGGTCCATGTTTTTCTAATCCTGGAGTACCCCTTGAAGTCCTAGCAGATAAGAAAAGTGAATGGAATGCAATTTAGCATAAAGTCCACCTTTCTCAAGAGGTTTGGACTATGGCGGTGTTAGCCGGCTATAAATGGGGCCCTATTTTAAACTTTCCTATGACCCGTTGTTATGGGTGCTCCAGAGAGTCACACGTTGGGTCGTAGGCCTATTTGTACTCCTGCTGTCCCCTCTGTAGGATCTCCGAGTGGCTGCAGCTATTCACCTCTCCTCGCTCCCCGCGCTATCTCTGCTGGCCACCGCACTGATCCACAGCAGCTCTGTGAAATGTAACGGACCAGTGCGCCTGTAACTGGATAATTGCTGGGCACTAGTCCTATATTACCCAGCCTTCCCCTAACGTTCCCGACACATCCCTAGTGGCCCTAGCCTATGTGTGAAAGTGTTATTCTGTGCATTCCAGTGCTTCCCGTGTATCAGTCCTATTACCTCCGTCCCTCGACCATGAACCATTGCCACCTGCCCTGACCTTCTTTCTTGTCCCCGACTACATGCCTGCCTCAGGATTTTATCCCACGCTATACTTCAGCCGCCACGGCAGGCAAATCACGCCGAGGTTAGTGACCTAAGGGTCGCTTGCTGTAGCAAGACCTTACCACCTTGCGGTGGGCTCTCGTGAAAACCTGCGGCCCCGCTCCCTGTTGCAGCTTACACCATTGCTTGCGGTGGCTCCAGCGGTGTCCATCGGCCCCAAGCTGCGACTGTTGATGCCGACGAAATTTGATGGGGACCTAAAAACTTGCAGGGGGTTCATCACTCAGTGCTCCCTTTATGTAGAACTTAAGGCCAATCAGTTCCCTACCTCTGGTCTTTACACCCATATTTTTCTAATCCTGGACTACCCCATTTAGTTCTAGCAGACAAAGAAAGGGAAAAGGGGTGTAATGAGGCATCAAGTACCCCCATCTCTGCTAGTATGGGCTGTGGGGGTGTTAACTTGCAGTACAATGGGAACCCTATTTTAAACTTTCTTATGGGCCATGTTTTTATAATCCTGGATTACCCCTTTAAAGGGAATGTGTCATCAAAAATGCCTTATTGTTTAACTCACATTTTTATGTTCAACACATTTTTTTAAGAATTTTTGGTTATATTTTATTTAATTTTCCATATCACTATTAATATTTTTTAATAATTCTTAAGTCCTGCAGTTTTCACTTTGGCCACTAGGCCTAATAATAGTCTGACACTTCCTGTTCTGTAGAGAAAGATTCACAGTTGTCTGCTCATTATCAGCACAAAGAGGGTCAAACTGAAAGGAGACACCAGTGTGAATAGATAACACAGGATCCCCCAATCACAAGAGGAGATAGTCACAGCTCTCCCTCTCCCCCTCCCTGCACACTGACTTCTTCCCAGGTCACAGAGTATGCCTAGAAAACACTCCTATAGATGTGAATGGGACTGAGTCAGTCTTAAAGGGGTCGTCTCACTACAAGGATTGCTGCTTTTTATATTAAAGATCCTGAAAAAAAAAGTCACTTTGCAGTATGTGTCCATTAACAGTGTCCTACCTATTCCTAGATATCCTCTCTTGTATGGGCTGCATCAGCTCCTCAGGTCACTAAAGCTACAGACCTGTTTGATCTCTCCTGATAGGCTGCCGGCACTGGTTGCTATAGCTACAGACCTGGCTTCTGCTGCAGCCTAGTAGAAGCCAGTAAACACGCCCCTGAATGCAAAGGGAAACCAGGAAAACAGGACTGAGGTGAGATGAATCAATGTAGTGAGCCAACCCCTTTAAATCTCCTATGTGCATGAAGCTGCTGTATAGCATCTCTCTGACTGCTGTTAAAGCAGTGAAGCAAGGCCTAGTGGCCAAAGTGAAAACTGCAAGAATTAAGAATGATTAAAAAATATATAAAAAGTGATATGAAAAATTAAAAAACAAACAAACAAAAATTCCCCAAAAATGTGTTTAACATAAAAATGGGACTTAAACAATGACTCATTTTTGATGACACATTCCCTTTAAAAGTCCTAGAACCAGGGGCGTCGCTAGGTGCTTTTATCCGGGGCTCGTGCGGCCGGCCGGCCGGCCGGCCGATCACCACAGTAGCGCGGCCTCCAGTGACTACTATTCAAAGCTCCAGTCCAGTCCCTAACATCTCCTCTGCTGTGGCTTGCGGAGCAGTGTAGCGGGCGCCGCGCTACTACTGCGTGTGCTGTGCCGCAGCCTGCGTGGCTCACTAACTGCCTCCACTGCCGTGCGGCCGGGGCTTGCAGAGTGTCAGTGAAGTGCGGCGTCGCGCACAGTAGATGTGATGCGGGCGCCGTGCTACTACTGACTGTGTCCTGTGCTGTGCGGCGCGGCTCACTCACTGTCTCCACTGCCGCCGGCCGGGGCTTCCCGTGCGTTGCTGCGCACTCACTGCGCAGGGTCAGATAGGGGGAGAGCAGCATAACATCCTACTCCCAGTCTCCCCTTCAATAAGGCCAGGGCACCGGCACCTACATGCTCCTCCTCCTATCAGTGCTCCCCGCGCAGAGCAGCCGGCGGCCATATTAGGTATAGTAGGCCTGGGGCTGGGCAGGCTATGCTCATAATGAAATAAAGCTAATGTCTTGGGAGTGATATAATTTAACTGCAGAATAATTGTCAGCTCTGTGGGTCACCCTGACCCACGGAGCTGACAGTCTACAGTTATACTGATCAGCTTTATGGGTCAAATATACAATGCTGACCTATAGAGCTGATCAGTATAACTGTAGACTGTCAGCTCTGTGGGTCAGGGTGACCCACAGAACAAACAATCAGCATACAGTTATATTGATTAGCTCTAAATGTGTGTATATGTGTGTATGTATGTGTGTGTATGTATGTGTGTGTATGTATGTGTGTGTATGTGTGTATGTGTGTATGTGTATATGTGTGTGTGTATGTGTGTGTGTATGTATATGTGTGTATGTATGTGTGTATGTATGTGTGTATGTGTGTGTGTATGTATGTGTGTATGTATGTGTGTGTGTGTGTATTGTATATATGTGTGCTCATATGTGTATGTATAGTTGTGTATATACACACATACACACAATATCGCCTCATTCACGTCACTAAAACATAATCCTGCCTGTTGTGTCCCTTACACATGTAAACTACAACCTGATGATGAATTATATTTGAATATAATTTTTTTAATAATGTAATGTAATGTCGGTCCGTACTTCGGCGGGTAATTGCGCTTCAATACGCCCGACGTACGGGCCGACATTATGGTAATTCATTGCTCCCAGTGATTGCCATGATTACCCTTTCTGGGGAGAATAAATATTAGCGGGAGCTTCAGAGGGACAGTGTCACAGTTTTTTCTCTGTAAAAACACATGCCGCAGTTCATGTGAAAAATGCAGCATGAACCCCGCCCAACTGAGAAAAACGTACACAAGGGGCCCGGGCCCCGGATGTTTTGGGACCCTAGCAAAGCCCCTGCCTAGCACCTAAGGAAAGCAAATAGGGTGCAATTAAGCACAAAGTCCATGTGTCTCAGGAAGTTTAGACTATCATATTATTAACCAGCTATAGATGGGGGCCCCAAGTTAAAATTTCCTATGGCCCATGTTTTTGTAATCCTGGACTACCCCAAGCAGATATGAACAGGAAATGTGGTGCAATAAGGCATCAAGACCTCTTGTCTCAGGAGGTTTGGACTATGGTGGTGTTAGCCTAAGAGCCATGTTTTTCTTATCCTGGACTACCCCATTTGTACAAAAAGTTGAAATGTTGTATAAGCTCGAGTCCCCTTCAAATAATCTTCTGCATTGCCCCATTTTCCATTGCTCCATTGCCAGACTTGTGTGGGTGGAAACAGCTACCCTCCCGAAGTCTGAGGAGGTCTATGGAGAGCGCACGCTGCTGAGGTTATTAGCACACTGATTGTTTAATTGCATCCTTGATCATGCGTTTTATCTGATTTGACTCTTTTATAGCCCTGATTTGGACGTTACACGCTCTTTTAATTTGTTTACCAGAACAAATGAGGCCGCCAGACACGCGCAGCAAACAGGATACGTTACCCGCACATCACAAGAACAGCGGCCATTGCTAATGGGGGGTTGGAGCCATCACAAGGTGCTTTCGTTCTGTACATTTAGCCGCTGTGTGTGAGCTCTTGGGATAACATCGTGTCTCCTTTTGATTTTCCTCTGTTTATAAGCAGGTTATACCAGGTCTTCCATCTGATCCAGCATTTTCATAATTGAGTTTGTCATCTCATTAGTCCTAATAGAAGACAGGCCTATGTATGCTGATGCTGTCACGTAAACCTATCCCCATAGGTATCTGGAAATCCACAGCATCTAGGGGATTAACAGAAGGGGGTGTCTCTTTCTCCCTCTAATGAGCACCCCTGTAATGCAATTGTGGGGAGTCCATGGTCAGTGCTCAGACCATATGCTGTACACTGCATCAAATTGGTCTGCAAGACGGACATCCCAGAAGGAAGCCTCTTCTAAAGATGATGCACAAGAAAGCCCACAAACAGTTTGCTGAAGACAAGCAGACTAAGGATATGGATTACTGGAACCATGTCCTGTGGTCTGATGAGACCAAGATAAACTTATTTGGTTCAGATGGTGTCAAGCGTGTGTGGCAGCAACCAGGTGAGGAGTACAAAGACAAGTGTGTCTGTCTACAGTCAAGCATGGTGGTGGGAGTGTCATAGTTTGGGGCTGGATGAGTGATGTTGGCTGTGGGGAGCTACAGTTCATTGAGGGAACAATGAATGGCAACATGTACTGTGACCTACTGAAGTAGAGCATGATCCCCTCCCTTCTGGGAATCAGGGCAGTATTCCAACATGACAACGACCCCAAACACCTCCAAGACGACCACTGCCTTGCTAAAGAAAATGAGGGTAAAGGTGCTTGACTGGTTAAGCGTCTCCAGACCTAAACCCTATTGAGCATCTGCGCGGAATGCTCAAACGGAAGGTGGAGGAGCACAAGGTCTCTAACACCCACTAGCTCCGTGGTGTGTCTGGAGGAGGGAAGAGGATTCCAGTGGCTGCAACCTATAAAATATGTATATTTGGTCCATGAGCCTCATTTTGTTGACCCCTGGGTGATGAAATTGGACATCCTACTGCCTGCCCTCTTGCGATGTTTTATGTATGAGCTGAAAACTTTTGGCCCCTGATGAAGCTTGGTAGTTATTCCTCAAGTTACGATGGCCTCAGGATACCATATTTTCACCATACAATTATCTATCCTGAGACATTGTACGTTGAGATTCAAGACACACTGTCCCAGGTACTGACCCAGGAATTATCATGAACATTTTAAATATAAAACCTCTGTATTAGTGCAGTGCATGCAGTGATTGGCGGCCTAGTAGCACCTCTCTTAACATGTATCAGTGCGGTTACTAAACATGTCCTGTTACAGCTCTTACATGATCATATTAGTGCAGTGCATGCAGTGACTGGTGGTCTAGTAGCGCTTTCCTACAGTACAGTGCGGTACTAGATGTTCTGTACTTACATGTATTAGTAAGGTGCAGGCAGTGATTGGTGGTCTAGTATTATTATCAGACCATCAGACAGGCAGCAGAGTTGAAGATGTTTGAAGGGGAGTAAGAGTGACAGACGGGAGGCAACAGAGAAGGATGTTGCCGTTGTCTAGGTGGAAGATCATGAGAGCATGGACGAGCATTTTTGTAAGATTGAAGTTAAAGAAAGAACAGATTCGAGAGATATTTTTCAGGTGGGGGCAGCAGTCAGAATTGAGAGCTTGAATGTGTGGTTTTAAAGACAGAGAAGAGTCAAAGGTTATCCCAAGGCAGCGGACCTGTGGGACAGGTAAGAGTGTGGAACCATTTACTGTGATAGAAAGATCAGGTGGAGGGGCGGTGGAAAGCTGATAAACTCAATTTTCTCCACATTTAGTTTTAATAGATGGAAGGGTCTATTAAAAGGTCTGGGATCTGGGAGAGCAGACAGTCAATATCTGGGCCGAAAATGTAGAGTTATGTGTCGTCAGCATTACAAGTGATATTGAAAGCCATGTGAAGCTATGAGCTGACCCAGGCCGAGGGTGTAGATAGAGAAGAGTAGTGGACCCAGGACTGACCCTTGGGGGACACCAACAGACAGCGGGCGAGAGGAGGAGGTGGTGCAGGAATGAGAGACACTGAAGGTCCGATCAGTGAGGTATGAGGACATCCAGGAAAGGGCCAAGTCCGTGATGCCGAGGGAGAGGATTTATAGCAGGAGGGAATGGTCGACAGTGTCAAAGGCAGAGGACAGGTCTAAGAGGAGAAGGACAGAGTAGTGACGTGAGGCTTTAGCAATTACAAGGTCGTTGGTGACCTTGGTTAGGGCAGTTTCAGTAGAGTGCTGGGGTCGGAAACCAGATTGTAGTGGGTCAAGAAGAGAGTTGGGAGGACAGCTGAAGATAGATGTCCGGTTCAAGGAGTTTAGAGGAAAATGAAAGCAGTGAGATGGGACGATAGTTGGACAGAGAGGAGTGGTCCAGAGATTATTTTTTTAGGATTAGTGTGATGGTAGCATGTTTAAAGGCAGAAGGAAAGATACCAGAGGTTAACGATAGGTTGAAAAGATGGGTGAGCCCTGGGATGATAACAGAACTATGGTCTGGGATGAGGAGCAATGGCAGTAGGTCAAGATTACAGATAGTGAGGTTGGATTTGGACAGGAGAGAGGAAAGTTTGTCATAAGTAACAGTGGAGAAGTACAGTAGATTAAGGGAGAATAGTATAGTGCAGGTGTAGAGGTGGGTGGTGGGGACTGTACCGATATAGTGGTAGGTGGTAGGGACAGTGGGGCAAAGGTGTCTCTGATGAGTGTGATCTTGTGTAGGAAGTGAGTGGCAAAATTATCTGCTGAGAAGAGAAATGGGAGAGGAGGTGCTGATGGACAGAGGAGAGAGTTGAAGGTGTTGAATAGTTGTCTGGGGTTGTGAGACAGGGAGGATATAGCAGTGGCAAAGTAATCCTGTTTGGCTGAGGCAAGTGCAGACTTAACTGTGTGGAGTAATTGTATAAGGCAAGGTCGTCAGTGGGGTGGGTTTTCTTCCAGTGGCGTTCAGCAATTCTGGAAGTTCACCTCAGCTGTTTGGTGGAATCTGTATGCCAGGGTTGTCTGATTTTGCGGGTTCTGCTGCGCTTGAGAGGGGCAAGAGTGGAGGCAAGAGTGGAGGTGATTGTATTGTTGTAGAAAGTGGTGGCTGCCTCTGGGTCATCAAATGAGGATATGGTAGAGAGAGGTAAGAGAGAGAATTAGAGAGAATGCCAGGGTTAAGGTTTTGTAGGTTCATGCGGGGGTGTACTAGATTTGAGACAGGAGGGACAGGAGGAGTGGAGATGATGGAGAAGGTTAGCAGATTGTGGTCATATATGAGATGGGGAGAGTTTGCGATATTAGATAAGGGGCAGAAGCGGGTGAAGATGAAATCCAGTGCGAGTCCGCTTTGTTAAGGTATTCCACACATCAACTTCTGCATCCTAAGCTATTTCTTATGTATCTATAAAACAACAATATATACTAGTAGCGCCTCTCTACAGTACAGAGCAGTATTACATGTCCTGTACTGCTCTTACATGTATTAGTGAGGTGCATGCAGTGATTGGCAGTCTAGAAGAGCCTCTCTACAGTACAGTGTGGTACTACATGTCCTGTACTGCTCTTACATGTATTAGTGAGGAGCATGCAGTGATTGGTGGTCTATAGCGCCTCTCTACAGTACAGTGCAGTACTACATATCCTGTACTGCTATTTCATGTATTAGTGAGGTGCATGCTGTTATTGTTGGTCTATGGCGCCTCTCTACAGTACAGTGCAGTACTACATGTCCTGTACTGCTCTTACATGCATTAGCGAGGTGCATGCAGTGATTGGTGGTCTATAGCGTTTCTCTCCAGTACAGTGCGGTACTATATGTCCTATACTGCTCTTACATGTATTAGTGAGGTGCATGGAGTGATTGGTGGTCTATAGCCTCTCTCAGTACAGTGCGGTACTACATGTCCTTACTGCTCTAACATGATTAGTGAGGTGCATGCAGTGATTGGTGGTCTAGTAGTGCCTCTCTACAGTATAGTGTGGTACTACATGTCCTGTACTGCTCTTACATGTATTAGTGAGGTGCATGCAGTGATTGGTGGTCTATAGCGTCTCTCTCCAGTACAGTGCAGTACTATATGTCCTGTACTGCTCTTACATGTATTAGTGAGGTGCATGGAGTGATTGGTGGTCTATAGCACCTCTCTACAGTACAGTGCAGTACTACATGTATTGTACTGCTCTTACATGTATTAGTGAGGTGCATGCAGTGATTGGTGGTCTAGTAGCGCCTCTCTACAGTACAGTGCAGTACTACACGTCCTGTCCTGCTCTTTACATGTACCAGGATGAGTGACTCCTTTGGACATCAGGTGAGGGCCCCATTTTCTTTTTTCTGGTACATTGTGTATAAAGTCCATGACCCTAGAAGCTTTTAACCTCATCATAGAAAGTGACTTCCAGCAGCTCTCTCTGATGTTCTATGGAAGCACACACTTTATCTGGATTAGTATCTGCTCCGCTTTCACTAATTCTTATTTTGCATTATATTTGGAACATTTTGAAGCTTTGGAACCAATTACCAGTTTTCCAAAGTTTTTTGGTTTCAACATACAGTGGTTGTCCTGGAAATAATTAATATTTAATGTTGAGGCAGCTCTGTATTATAAGGGGAAACATATTGGGTAGCTTTTTCTAGAGGAAATTGCTTCTATTTGTTATGCAGATTAGATTTTGTGATTGCATTTTCTGTCTCAACTCTCTGGCTTATTTGAGCCCTATACTTTACACTTCTGGCAATACTAGATTCAGCCTTAGTGGGGTGGAATCGCCCTTTTCGGGGCAGTCCCTCTTCCAGTTAGTCAGAGTATAAAAAGTTTAGTTTAGGGGATGTGTGAACTGCAATACCTGACTCAACCAGTGGAAAGTTGTGGCGCTGTTCCTGAAGGAAAGCAGCCCTGAAGTTCTAATACTATACCCGCTCTTTATGTAGAACATCCAAGTCTAGACAGATATTTGTGACTGACCTAATAAAGAATGCTTTTATCTTGTATACCGCATCTTTACCTTAGTGATGACGGTGGATTGTTGTGCTCTTCTTTTATTCATCCTTTTCTGGCCTACTTAAGCATTTTCTTTGGCACGGCCGGGCTTTGCATGTTTGGAACATTAATAGACCAGATGTTCCGGCCTCAGAGATGAGAGACGGGAAGTTTGTGTATTAATGTTTGTTTCTGCATTATCAGCAAGAACAAGCTGACACGACTTCCCTCATTGTGGCCAGAGACAGCTGCTATTTGTGTCTATAGGGAAAACACATTTTGCTTTTATTGGTTATTTTCTCTTTTCAGACACAGGCAAGATAATGATTACAATACAAAACCTAGATATTATGAATAGTAGTATTTATTATTACACTACTCAATAAAATAAAGGGAACACTAAAACACCGCATCCTAGATCTCAATGAATGAAATATCCCAGTTGCAGTTCTTTATTCATTACATAGTGAAAAGCGTTGAGAACAATCAAATATAAACATGATCAATGAAAATCAAAATGAATATCCAATGGAGTCTGGATTTGGAATGATGCTCAAAATCAAGGTGGAAAATCAAATTTCAAGCTGATCCAACTTCAGTGGAAATGGCTCAGGACAAGGAAATGAGGCTCAGTAGGGTGTGTGGCCTCCACGTGCCTGTATGGCCTCCCTACAATGCCAGGACATGCTCCTGATGAGGCGGGTGTTCTCCTGAGTGATCTCCTCCCAGACCTGGAGTAAAGCATCAGTCACCTCCTGGACAGTCTGTGGTGCAACGTGCTGTTGATGGATGGAACGAGTCATGATGTCCCAGATGTGCTGGAGTGGATTCACGTCTGGGGAATGGGGAGGCCAGTCCATAGCATCAATGCCTTCATCATGCAGGAACTGCTGACACACTTCAGCCACATGATACCTAGCATTGTCGTGCATTAGAAGGAACACAGGGATCGCTCTACCTGCATATGGTCTCGCTATGGGTCTGAGGATCTCATACTGGTACCTAATGGCAGTCAGGGTACCACTGGCTGCACATAGAGGGCTGTACGGCCCTCCAAAGAAATGCCTCCCCACACCATTACTGACCCACTGCCAAACCAGTCATACTGGAGGATGTTGCAGGCAGCAGAACATTCTCCCTGGCATTTCTCACAAAAGTCTCAGTGGGAGCACAGGGCGTGAATGTCAAATCTGCTAATCCTAGTGTTCTCTGGAAATGCCAATCATGGCATGGGCTGTAAGCAAAACACTGCTGGGGGCGTCGGGATATTGGGCCTGTTGGAGGTTATTTTGCAGTTCTGGCACTGCCCCTCCTGTCCCTCCTTAGGAGGTAGCTGTCCGTGCGGGTTTGTTCCCCTCTGCCCCTTTCCCTGGACCTTGACAGAACAGTTTTGCTTTTTGCCACACTTGCATTGATGGCTACCTGGATGAGCTGCCTCCCGAGAAATTTCGGGGGGGTTGTAGAAAACCCCTTATGCACCTCTGGGGGTGAGAGCAATGACAAAATGCAAAAAACGAAAATAGCGTAAAAAAAAGAAAACTAAAATGGTCTGTGGTCACCCCCAAAACCACCCCTTTAGGGGGGTTGTCTTGTAATTGCGTATCATTTCAAAATTTTTTTTTCCATTTGCACAACGAGGAGAAATTGTTTCACAATCAGTATTGTTTCATAACTGGACGGTTATTTACAGACCTATGAATAACTTGTGTTGTTTAAGTGTTCCCTTTATTTTTGAGCAGTGCTTATTGTTCAGAATCTTCTATTATCTATTAGCACCTCCAAAATAAACTACTTGATCATTTTGTGTCACTCTATAGCTACCATTCTCCAATACAACAGAGATTTATCTGGGTAATGCTGATTGCTACTAGTTTGGGGTCAGGCCAGTTTGTGCTTATATCCAGGAGCAGGGGTGGACATGGACATTCAAGGGCCCCTGGGCCTGAACATCAGAAAATTCATGACATGAAAGGGTCATACATTATATTTTTTTGTTTTAGCTATCCTCTTTTGTTTTAGCCATCCTCCTGGGGATGCAAGGGTTAATACGGACATTCATGGTGGTCTAGGGCAGTGAAGGAGTTTATAAGAGCATCCCTGGTTGTTCTAGATAGTGATGGAGTTTATAAGAGCATTCATGGTGGTCTAAGGAAGTGAAGGAGTTTATAGGAATATATTTGGTTGTCATGGTGTGAAAGGGGTTTAAAAAAAATTTATGGGGGGTTGGGGCAGTGAAGGAGTTTATAAGAACATTTCCTGGGGATTTGAGCAGTGCGGGAGTTTAGAAGAACATTCCTGGTGTGTAGGACAGTGAAGGCGTGTTTTAAAACATTTTCCTGTGGTGTGGGCTGAAGGAGGTTTAAAGAACATCCCTGGTGGTGTAGGACAGTGAAGGAGGGTATAAGAACATTGGGGGGTGACAGTGAAGAGTTTTAAGAAAAAATCCCGGTGGGGTAAGAAATAAGGAGTTTTTTTTGAAGAAATCCCGGGGGTGTAGGACAGTGAAGGGGTTTTTAAGAAATCCCCAAATGATGTAGGGGCAGTTAGGAGTTTATAAGAAATCCAAAGTGATTAGGACAGAGAGGTTTTTTAAGAAATCCCTGTGGTGTAGGACAGTGAAGGGGTTTTTAAAACACCCTGGTGGGTGTAGACGGAAAGAGGGGAAAAAACATCCCCTGGTGGTGTAGGACAGTGAAGGAGGGTATAAGAACATCCCTGGTGGTGTAGGACAGTGAAGGAGGGTATAAGAACATCCCTGGTGGTGTAGGACAGTGAAGGAGTTTATAAGAACATCCCTGGTGGTGTAGGACAGTGAAGGAGTTTATAAGAACATCCCTGGTGGTGTAGGACAGTGAAGGAGTTTATAAGAACATCCCAAGTGATGTAGGACAGTGAGGAGTTTATAAGAACATCCTAAGTGATGTAGGACAGAGAGGAGTTTATAAGAACTCCTGTGGGTAGGCAGTGAAGGGGGTTATAAGAAAACCCTTGGTGTGGGCAGTGAAGGGTAAAGAAAATCCTGGTGGTTAAGACAGTGAAGGAAATTTAAAAATAACATCCCTGGTGGTGTTTGACAGTGAAAGGGGTTTATACTGTAAGAAAAATCCCCGGGGTTAACAGTGAAGGAGGGTATAAGAACATCCCTGGTGGTGTTTGGGCAGTTTAAGGGGTTTAAAAAACACCCTGGGGTTTTAGGAAAAGTGAAGGGGTAAAAAACATCCTGGTTGGGGTAAGGACAGGAAGAGTTTATAAAACACCCTGGGGGGTGTAGGACATGAAAGTTATAAGAACAACCCGGTGGGGTAGGGACAGTGAAGGGGGTATAAGAAACCCGGTGGGGGTAGGGAAAAGTGTAAAGGGGAAAGAACAACCCGGTGGTGTAAAACCGTGTGGGGCTTATAAAACAAAAACCCTGGGTGTTTGACATGAAGGGGTTTTTAAAACAACCCGGGGCTAAAGGGCAGTGGGAAAGGAGTGTATAAGAACATCGCTGGTGGTGTAGGACAGTGAAGGAGGGTATAAGAACATCCCTGGTGGTGTAGGACAGTGAAGGAGGGTATAAGAACATCCCTGGTGTTGTAGGACAGTGGGAAAGGTTTATAAAACAACCATGTGGGAGGAGACAGTGAGAGGGGGTAATTTTAAAACATTCCTGTGGGGGTAGGACATGGGAAAGGGGGGTATAAGAACCCTCCCCATTTGGGGTAGGAACCAGTGTGGGGGGTACAAGAACATCCCGGGGTTTGGACCAAATTTAAGGGGGGTATAAAAAACCCTCCCCCGGGGGTGTAGGGGCACGAAGGATTGGGTTTTAAAAAAGAACATCCCCCTTTTTTTGGGAAGGACAATGAAAGAAGGGGTTTTAAAACCAACCCTTTGGTTTCGGGAGGACAGTGGGGGAGTTTTTTAAAACATCCCTGGGGGTTTTAGGACCGTGAAGGGTTTTTAAAATTTTAAAAAACCTCCCTGGTGGTTGGGCAATGAAGAGTTTATAAAACATCCCAAGGATGTAGGACATTTTTGGGGTTTTTTAAGAACATCCAATGATGTTGGACATGAGGATTTACTAAGAACAACCCGGGGGTTGTAGGACAGTGAGGAGGTTATAAGAACATCCCCTGGTGGTGTAGGACAGTGAAGGAGGGTTTTTAAACCCTCCCTGGGGTAAAGGGCCGTGAAAAGGGGTTTTATAAACCATCCCGGTTTTTGTAGGACAGTGAAGGAGTTTATAAGAACATCCCTGGTGGTGTAGGACAGTGAAGGAGGGTATAAGAACATCCCTGGTGGTGTAGGACAGTGAAGGAGGGTATAAGAACATCCCTGGTGGTGTAGGACAGTGAAGGAGGGTATAAGAACATCCCTGGTGGTGTAGGGCATTTGGGGAAAAAGGAAAAATTTTAAAAAATTAACATCCCCGGTGGTGGGAGGAAAAGTGGGAAAAGTGTATAAGAACAACCCCGGGGGGTAGGACAGTGAAAGGGGAAAAAGGAAAAATCCCCGGTGGTGAGGACAGTGGGGAGGAGGGGATAAAACATCCCCGGTGGTTGGGAGACCATTGGGGGCTTATAAAAAAAACCCCCGGTTGGGATAGGCCCCTTTAAAAAAGGGAAAAAGAAAAAACCCTTGGGGGTGTTGACAGTGAAGGATTTTAAGGAAAAAACCCTGGTGCTTTTAGGACAGTGAAAATGTAAAAAAGAACATCCCTGGTGGTGTAGGACAGTGAAGGAGGGTATAAGAACATCCCTGGTGGTGTAGGACAGTGAAGGAGGGTATAAGAACATCCCTGGTGTTGTAAAGGGCATTTAAATTTTAGTTTATAAGAACATTCCTGTGGTGAAGGCAGTGAAGGGGGGGGTATAAAACCCCCCCTTTGTGGGTAAAGGGCAGTGAAGGAGGGGACAGGGAAAATCCCTGGGGGTAAAGGGCATTGAAGGAGGGTATAAAAAACATCCCGGTGGTGTAGGACAAGGAAGGGGTGGTAAAAAAGAACCCCTGGGGTTTTAAGGCCCAAAGAAGAAGGGTAAAAACATCCCTGGGTTTTGTAGGACAGTGAGGATTTTTAATAAAACCCCCTGGTGGTGTAGGGCAGTGAGGGGTTTTAAAGAACACCCTTGGGGGTGTAAAGGGCAGGGGGAAGGGTGGAAAAAGAACAACCCTGGGGGTAAAGGGCGTGAAGGATTTGGAAATAAAACAAAACCCCCGGGGTATTAACAGTTTAAGGAGGGTATAAGAACTCCCTGGGGGTGTGGACATGAAGGAAGGGGATAAAAAATTCCCCGTGGTGTTTTGACATGAAGGAGGGTATAAGAACATCCCTGGTGTTGTAGGACAGTGAAGGAGGGGAAAAAAAAATCCCGGGGTGTAGGACAGTGAAAAGGGGTTTATAAGAAAACCCTGGGGTCATAGAACAGTAAGGAAGGGGATAAAACATCCCCGGTGGGGTAGGACAAAGAAAAGGGGTTTAAAAAGGAAAAATCCCTTTGGGGGAAGGACAAATGAAAGGGATAAGAAAAATCCCTTTTTGTTAAGGGAATGTAGGGGGGGTATAAGAACAACCCTGGTGGTGTAGGACAGTGAAGGAGGGTATAAAAAAAATCCCCGGTGGGGTAAGGAAAAGGAAGGAGGGGATAAAAACATCCCCGGTGGGGTTTGGAAAGTGAAGGGTGGGAAAAAAAACATCCCTGGGGTGTAAGGGCCAAAAGGAGGGTATAAAGAACAACCCTGGTGGTGTAGGACAGTGAAGGAGGGGAAAAAGAACATCCGATGGGGTAACAGTGAAAAGGGGGATAAAAAAAACAATTTTCCCGGTGGGGGTAGGAAAATGAAGGAGGGGAAAAGAACATCCCTGGGGGTGTAAAAACTGAAGGGGGTTTTAAAGAACATCCCCTGATTTTGGGAGGGCAGTGAAGGAGGGTATAAAACAAACCCGGGGTTTAAGGCAGGGAAAGGGGGTTAATAAGAACATCCCTGGTGGTGTAGGACAATGAAAAAAGGGAAAGAACAACCCCTGGGGGTTTAGGACATTTAAGAGGGGTATAAAAAACATCCCTGGTGGTGTAGGACAGTGAAGGAGGGTATAAGAACATCCCTGGTGGTGTAACCCTGAAAAAGGGGGGAAAAAGAAAAATTTCCCCGGTGGTGAAGACAGTGAAGGAGGGGAAAAAGAAAAACCCTGGGGTTTTTAGGGCAGTGAAGGAGTTTAAAAAGAAACCTCCCTGGTGGGTTTAGGACATGGAAAAGGGGTTTTTAAAAAAACCATATGGTGTAGGAAAAGTAAAGGAGGGTATAAGAACATCCCTGGTTTTGGGGTTTTGGACGTGAAGGAGTTTTAAGAACAAACCCCGGTGGGGTAGCCATTTACCCAGTTTTTTGAGAAAAAAAAGTTTCCCCCCCAAACCCCCAAAAAGGAGGGAATTAAAACCCCCCCCAAACCCCCAAATTCCCTTTAGGAAAATTAAAAGGGGTAAAAAACCAACCCCCTTTGTGTTTTTAACCCCCCCCTTAAGGAGGGTTTTTTTAAACCCATCCCGTTGGGTAACCGTTAAGGAGGGAAAAACCCTCCCTTGGGGTTTTTAAAGGACAGTGAAGGGGTGTAAAACTGTAAAAACATCCCCGGTGTTTTTTAGGACATGAAGGAGTTTTTTAAAACCCCCCTGGTGGGTTAAAAGACAGTAAGAGTTTCTAAGAAAAACCCCCTAGTGTTTTAGGACCCTGAAAGGGGGGTATAAAAAACATCCCGGGTGAGGACAAAGGAAAGGGGGGAATTTAAAACCCCCCGGTTTGGGGTTTGGACCCGTGAAGGAAAAATATAAAACATCCCTTTTTGTAGGGACAGTGAAGAAGTGTAAAAAAGAACAACCCCCGTTGGGGTAAAACCATGAGGTTTAAAGAAACCTCCCCGGGGGGTGGACATTTAAGGGGTATAAAACAACCATTTGGGTTTTTCCATTTAAGGGGGTAAAAAAAAACCCTGGTGGTTTTGGACCGTGAAAAGGAAATAAAACATCCCTTTGGGGGAAGGGCATTTAATGAGGGTATTTTGAACATCCCGGTGGTGTAGGGCATGAAGGATTTTATCCTGTAAAAAAACATCCCTGGGGTTTTTAGGGCTGGGAAGGGGTTTATTTAAAACCCTTCCTGGTGGTTGGATCATGAAAAGGGTTTCTAAGAACATCCCATGGTGTAAACAGTGAAGGGGGTAAAAAAGAACATCCCTGG
The DNA here is from genome assembly GCA_025379985.1 of Phyllomedusa bahiana. Lineage (NCBI taxonomy): Eukaryota > Metazoa > Chordata > Amphibia > Anura > Hylidae > Phyllomedusa > Phyllomedusa bahiana. Next base: position 112,704 of record JAODAL010005869.1, read on the forward strand.
GGTGTAGGACATGAAGGAGTTTTTACTTAAGAACATCCCGGGGGTTTTAGGACAGTAAGGGTTTTAAAAAGAACATTCCCCGGGGGTGGTAGGGCAGTGAAGGAGTTTAAAAGAACAAACCCCCGGTTTTGGGGAAGGGCCCTTTAGGATTTTATTGGGGAAAATCCCTTGGTGGTGTAGGACAGTGAAGGAGGGTAAAAGAAAAACCCCCAAAAGGTTTTGGACAGGAAGGGGGGTTAAAAATAAAAAAACCCCCCGGTTTGGGGTTTTTGGGCAGTGAAGGAGGTATAAAACATCCCTTTTGGGGGAGGGCCCGTGAGGGGTTTTAAAGAAACACCCGGGGTTGTAGGGCAGTGAAAGAGGGATAAAAAACCCATTGGGGTTTTAGGGCATGAAGGGGGGTATAAAACAAAACCCGGTGGTTAGGCCCCTTAAAAGTTTTTGAAAAAAATCCCGGGTTTTCGGCATTTAAAGAGGGGATAAAAAACAACCCAAATTTTTTTTAAAGGGGCCTTGAAAAGGGTTAAAAAACAAACCCCGTTTGCTTTTGGCCATTAGGGGTTTATAAGAACATCCCTGGGGGAGTAGGACAGTGAAGGAGTTTATAAGAACATCCCTGGTGGTGTAGGGGACAAATGAAGGGAGTAAAAAAACCCAAACCCCGGGGGGTAGGGCAGGAAGGAAGGGTATAAGAACATCCCGGTGTGAGGGCAGGAAGGGGGGTATAAAACATCCCCCGGTGGGGAAAGGACAGTGAAGGAGGGTATAAGAACATCCCTGGTGTTGTAGACAGGAAAGAGTTTTAAGAACAACCAAAGGGGGTGTTGGACATGAAGAGTGTAAAAAAGAAAAAACCCCGGTGGGTAAGGGGAGTGAAAGGGTTATACTGTAAAAACAAACCTGGGAAGTAGGGCATGAAGGAGTTTGTAAAAAAAAAACCTATTTTGTAAGACAGTGGGGGAATTTTATAAGAACATCCCTGGTGGTGTAGGACAGTGAAGGAGGGTATAAGAACATCCCTGGTGGTGTAGGAAAATTTAAAAGGGGGGTATAAGGAAAAATCCCGGTGGTGTAGGACGTGGGAAGGGGTGGGACAGTATAAGAACTTCCGGGGGTTGTCGGGCAGTGAAAGTTTTAGAACATCCCTGGTTTGGGGTAGGAAAATTTTAAGGGGATAAAAGAACCCCCAAGTGGGGTAGGGGCAATGAAGGAGGGTAAAAAAACCCCTGGGGTTTTAGGACAATGAAAAAGGGTAAAGAACATCCCTTTTGGGGGCACATTTAAGGAGTTAAAAAAACATCCCTTTTGTGGGAGGAAAAATGAAGGAGTGTAAAAAGAACCAAAACCCGGTGGTGTTTGGAAAATGAAGGAGGTTTTTAAGAAAAATCCCGGTTTTTAGGAAAAGTGAAGAAAAAGGGGATAAAACAAACCCCATTTGGGTATAAAAAGTGAGGAGGTTTTAAGAAACATCCCGGGTGGGGTAGGACAGTGAAGGAGTTTAAAAAACATCCCCCCGGGGAGAAGGGCCCGGAAGGGGGTTTTTTAAGAACATTTCCCTGGGGGGGTAGGACAGTGAAGGGGTTTATAAGAAAAACCCTGGGGGGGGTAGGGCAGTGAAAGGGTTTTTAAAACATCCCTGGGTTTTAGGGCAGAGGAGTTTTTTAAAAACACCCTGGGGGGTAAGGGCAGTGAGGGGTTTAAAAAGAACCCCTTTCCCGGGGGGTTTTAGGACAGTGAAAAGGGGGGGTATAACAACACCATGGTGGGTTTTAGGAAAAGTGAAGGAGTTTATAAAAAACATCCCCGGTGGTTTAGGACAGTTGAAGGGGGGGTTTTAAAAAAACATCCCTGGGGATGAAAGGGCATTGAAGGAGGGGAAAGAACCTCCCTTTGGGCGTAAGGGCAGGAAAGAATTTTAATAAGACCAAACCCCGGTTTCTATAGGACAGTGAAGGAGGGTATAAGAACATCCCTGGTGGTGTAAAGGGCAGGGAGGGGTTTATAAAACACCCCGGTGGTGTAGGACAGTGAAAAGGGGGGTATAAAAACATTTCCCTTTTGGGTGTTTGGAAAAGTTGGGAAAAGGGTTTTAAGAAAAATCCCTGGTTTGGGTTTTATGCCAAATGGGAAAGGGGGGTTTAAAAAACATCCCTTTGGGGTGTACATTGAAAGGGGTAAAGAACATCCCGGGTTGTAAGGGCAATGAAGAGTTTTAAAAAAAACAAAACCCCGGGCTATAGGACAGTTTAAGGGGTGGGTTTTAAAGAAAAATCCCCTTTTGGTGTAGGACAGTGAAGGAGTTTATAAGAACAACCCTGGTGGTGTAGGGGGGGAGTGAAAAGGGTATAAAAACATCCCCGGGTGTAGGACAGGAATAGGGGAGAAGAAAATCCCCGGGGTGTAGGACCCGTGGGGAATGAGGGTAGAAAAATCCCTGGTGGTGTAAAAAAGGAAATTTTTTAAAAACCCTTTGGGGGGTAGGGCATGAAAGGGTAAAGAACCTCCCCGTGGGTAGACAGTGAATAGGTAAAGAACACCCTTGGGGGTGTAGGACAGTGAAGGGGGTTAAGAACTCCCTGGGGGGTTTGGGCATAAGGGGGGTATAAGAACATCCCTGGTGTTGTAGGACAGTGAAAGAGGGTTTTTAAGAACATCCCCCGGTGATGTAGGGCATTGAGGGTTTAAAAGAACTCCCTGGGGGTGTAGGAAGTAAGGAGGTATAAGAACATCCTGGGGGTTTGGACAGGAAGGGCTTATAAAACAACCCCTGGTGGTGAGACAGTAAAAGGAGGGTTAAAAAACAACCCCTGGGGGTGTGGGACTAAGGGGGGGGGATAAGAAATCTCTAGTGGTAGGACAGTGAAGGAGGGTATAAGAACATCCCTGGTGGTCTAGGTTAGTGAAAATGTGGTTTTCAGAATATTTTTAAAGGCTTCCTTATGCCCCCTCCCCCAATCAAACTAAAATACAAAATGAACTGGAACGTTCCCACCCCATAACTGCTGTTACAACGCTGCTGGAGCTTCATTGTCCGCTGCCAGTCCCTCACTGATGATGTCCCATTCATGGCTCAGTGACCATGAGCCAAGTACTGGCCTCAGGAGCCACATGCTGGCCTCGTGCCCTCCCCCACAGCAAGCACAGATACTACAGGGTGTTGGGGTCTGGTCTGTTGGCAAAAAGGGGGTTGTATCGGTGCGGGGTAATGGGGAACACTGGGGTCTGGGTGCCGGAAGGACAAGGGGGGGGCAAGTTCTGGATAGTTTTTATTTCAATGCAATGGGGGGTAGGGAAACTTTTTAAAGTTTTCAAATCAGTTGATGACAGAGCCGCTCCTCTAACCATACATAACTAGCTCAAAGTACTTACATGGTAATAACATTGTGAATATTATAGCAAGAATGATTTTTTTTGGGTGATTTTTGATTTGGGGACGCTGGCCCTTTAAGACGAGTGGTTAAAAAATTTTTTGTTTCTTGTGCCAGCGTATTTCGAATAAGAAATGTTTGTTTCAGAAAGAAAGAACGTTGGTACAAAAGGCAAAAAAACTTTCCCCGGCCCCTAATCTCAGTCCCAGGGCCCGGAGAAAAATTCCGCCAGTGTCAGCTTAGACCGGATTTCAAAGCCTGGAAACAAATAAGCTGTTTTATTCTTTTCAAGTTACAACCGATTAATCACATCCGCGGGAAAAACGCGGGAAACGGAGCAAGTTGTTTAAAAAAGGAACTAAGACCCAAAAAATGCATAAACAGGTGACAGCGCCCCCCAACCCCAAAAAATGGTGGACGCGCTCTACTACAAAATACCATATGCACCAAAATTAAAAAGTGCAGCCCCCTTAACCCCAAAATTTGTACACTTTATTATTTTGGGGGATTTTATAGTAGTTATTTTCTTGTACATAGGCAAAAATTTATAGTTTATTCTTGTCAAGGAGCAGTTTAAAGGGTTTTAAAATTTTCTGTACTTTGGGGGCATATATAGTGTTATATTTTGAACAAGGAGACGTTTTATAGTGTTATTTTCTTGTCATAGGAGGCAGTAAATAGTATTTATTTTTTGTCAAGGAGCATTTTATAGTAGTTATTTTCTTGTACTAGGACAGTTTATAGTATTTAAATTTCTTTTACTGGGGAGCTTTTTAAAGTGTTAATTTTGTAAAAGGAGGCGTATTATGGTTTTTTTTTGTACATAGGGGCATTTATTATAGTTTTTAAATTCCTGTACATGGGCTATTAGCTTTATTTTCTTGACATAGGACAGTATTTTGAAGTTAATTTTTTGACAAGGGGCAGTTTATAGTAGTTTATTTTGCAATAAGACAGATTATAGTAGTTATATTCTTGTACATGGGGCAGAATTATATTTTATTTCTTGCATGGAGGCAGTATTAGTAGTTTATTTTTGTACAAGGAGCGTTTTATAGTAGTTTATTCGGTAAAAGGGGGAGCGTTTAGTAGTTTATTCTTGTCTAGGGGAGTTTTATGATTTATTTTTTTTTTGTACATAAGCAGTATTATAGTATTAATTCCTGTCATAGGGCATATTTAGTTTATTTTTTTTGTACATAGGAGCAGTTTTTATAGTTGTTATATTCTTGTACGGGGGCAAAATTATTGTTATTTTCCCTGTACTAGGAGGCAGAATTATAGTAGTTTTTTCTTGTCTGGGACATATTTGTAGTTATTTCCTGACATGGGAGGCGTATTATAGTGTTTTTTCTGTCATAAAGCAGTATGTATAGTTATATTTGTACAAGGGACATATTATGTGTTTATTCTTGTCTAGGAGCGTTTTAAAAGTAGTTATATTCCTTACAAGAGGCGTATTATAGTAGTTAATTCTTAAAATAGGAGCAGTATTATATAGTTATATTTGTACAAAGAATGAAAAAAAAGTAATCCCTTTTCAAATTATTAGGAAAGGCAGGGAGACAGGCCGGGACAGCGCTACAGACTTTGAAAGGCAAGACACTAGGCATCGCCACATTAAAGGCTTTTTATTGTCCCAAAGAAACATAAAATAGAAAAAACAAGACCGGTTTTGCAGGTATCTCCCCCCTTCCTCATTGCATATGTTTTAAAAAGGGCCCCATTTTCCCTTTTATATAAAGTTAAACGCACATGATCCACAGTATTAAAAAAAAAAAAAAAAAAACATATGCAAAACAATGCCAAAACCCCAAAAAAAAAACAAAAACAAATGGTAATAAAAAGTTAAAGTTAATTATCAATAAAAAATACAAATGAATTAATATGTCAATAAAAATAGAAATCAATAATGATAAAAAAGGGTATAAAAATGTTATTAAAGGTGAAAATTTTTTCCAATTATAAAACCCATCAGGGGCTGTGGATAGTTGTAAAATTATTTTAAGAAACAACAGATGCAAAAAAATTTTTGATAAAATTTTTAAAATGTTAAAACTGTTAAAAATTTTTTAACATTTTTAAATTTTAAAATTGTATCAAAATTGTTGCTCTTTTTTATTTAAACCCAGGCAGCTCCTTTGGGGTCTTGTCCTTTCTAATTCTGTAGCGCGTCCAGACCTAGTTCCCTCTCTTACGTAAAATTTTTGAAAAGGATACTTTTTGTTCTTTTTTTTATCCGAACCACCAAAATTTTCTGCTGGAGGTTTTCCGTGCGTGGTGTTGGACGGCGACTCACATACCCCCGGGGGATCGTTATAATTTCGCGATTAATGAGTTTCCCTCTTTGCAAAAACTTCAAAGGTGAGGGGGCTAATTACTGTTTTATTTCAGTTTTTAAAAAGGGTTTACCCCACGAGGTGCGTTCTCTCCGTTTTATTTTTTGATTTGCAGACCTGTGTTACAATTCTTTAAAAAAGGGGGTGTTTATAAAAGTTATTTCTTGTACATAGAGGACATTTTATATCGTTTTTTCCGTACATAGGGGAATATAGCATTATATTCTTGTACATGGGGGGCAGTTAAAAGAAAATTTTTAAAAATTCTGGGTACAGAGGGGCAAGATTTTATTAGTTACATTCTTGACATAGCCAGTATTATATTTTAGTTATTTTCTTTTTCATAGGGCAGTTTATAGTATTTAATTCTTTTACATGGGAGCATATTGTAGTATTATATTTTTACAAGGGGGCATATTTATATTTTAAAATTCTTTAATAAGGGGGGTATTGTTGTATTATATTCTGTACATAGGGCAGATTATATATTATATTCTGTACATAGGGACAGTATTTGTGGTTATTTTCTTGTACATAGGAGCATATTTTAATAGTTTTATTTTGTACATAGGAGGCATATATGTATTATATTTTTTTAAAAATTCAGTATTATAGGGTTTATATTCTTGTACATAGGACGTATTATAGTATTTATTTTCTTTGTACAGGGGCCGTATTATAGTAACTATATTTTTGTACGTAAAAGCAGTATTAGTCTGCAAATCCAATGAATCGCTCATCTGGGATCCATGGTTGTGGTATTTCTCACATATGTGGTGCACAGACTGCTTGATCAAAACATGTGAACTAAGAACCTCAAAGTTTTTTTCATGTATTGTAGATAATTTAAGTTTTTTGCAGGTTTTCCCAAATTTAGTTTGATAGCTCTTTTTTGCTGATGATGTACTACTATTTTGGGAAATGTGTGAAATTGTCCCACAACCATCCCAGTGTACAGGGTGTTCACATTGTTTTTTTTTCAGAAATGTTTTTTGTGCAAAACTATTTTTTGGATTTGGGCTTTTTTTGTTTAACTTATACGGGGGAAGGGATCCCTCCATTTTTTTTTCGCACCCTCCCCAAATCAACTTTTAAAGCCCTGGGGGTCTTGTAAAGCTGGTTTTTTTTTTTCCCCTTGGTTATGGAGGTCGGATGCCCCAAATGAAAGTCTGAATGGACTCAAAAAGAGGGTAGGAACAGTGTAGCCCTGATTGGTTTTCCCTTTTGAAAGCGGGTGTGGCTTAAACTTTTTTTTGATAAAAAAACATGTGAACTAAGAACCTCAAAGTTTTTTTATGTTTGCAGATGTCCCAGGACAATAACCCACGATTTCCAATAACCTTTGTGAATCCGACCTTGCACAGATTTTTCTTAAAAAGTCATTCTTTATTCTATATCCTTAAAAATGAGTTTCCCATAACCCAAATGAAAATGATTCGCGAATAAAAAAGTTTGAGGGGAAACATGTCTTTCTTTTGTTCTGTTTTTGTAATTTTTTTTTTCGTAGTACAACTTTTTTGGGCCCCTTTGAGAATTTGTTCTCTGTAATGGTTTGTATGATCCTGATAATGGTTGTATAAATAGATGACATAGCAGTTGGTGGTAACAATCATGAATCTATGCTTTAGATGAGTGAGTCGTGTGTGGGTTTATTGTTGCGGTCACATACAGGGCCCTTCTCTTTTCGATAATGATTTTTTTCTTTTTTTTTTCTACTTTGACTTGAACTTTTAATAAGGGAATGCATTCATGGATTTTTATGTCATTGTTCCAGTTTCAAACAAAGTATAGAGGGAGGCTTTTTGTCTTTATGGTGTTCTGCTTGATATAACAACCCATAGATTTCAAGAGGCATAAAAATAAGTCAGTATTCTTGTACATAGGGGGCAGTATTATAGTAGTTTTAAAATTTTTTAATAGGGAGATTAATTTTGTATTTATCCTTGTATATAGGGGCAGTATTAAGTAGTTTTTCTTTTACTAGGGGGGAGTTTATAGTATTATAAAATTTTTTTACTAGGGGGGCAGGATATGTATTAAATTTGTACATAGGGGAGTATTAAAGTAGTTATATTCTTGTCATAGGAGGGGATATTTTTGATTTAAAAATTTTTTTACATGGGGGGGTATTAAAAAGTTTTATTTTTTGTACATAGGGGCAGGAAATTTTAGTTTTTAAAATTTTTGTACTAGGGGGCAGTATTTTAGTTATTTCTTGTAATAGGGGGCAGATTTTAGTTTATTTTTTTACATAGGGGGGGGTATTATAGAGTTATTTTTTGTAATAGGGGACCTATTTTAGACTAAATTTTGTCATAGGGGGATTTATATAGTTATACTTGTCATAGGAGGCATATTAAGTGTTATAAATTTTTAATGGGGGCGTATTTAGTAGTTATATTCTTGTACATAAGGCATATTTTAATATTTTATTTGTACATAGGGCAGTATTATAGTAGTTTTTTACTTGTACATGGGGGTGTATTATAGACTTTAAAATTTTTCAAAGGGAGCATATTATAGTGTTAAATTTTTTTTCATAGGGGGCAGTAGTATGTTTTATTTTCTTGTCATAGGGGCAATATTATGTGTTATATTCTTGTCATAGGGGGCTATTATAAGTTTTTATTCTTGTACATAGGGGGGCAGTGTATAGTAGTTATATTCTTTACATGGGGCATATTTATAGTTATATTTTTTTAATAGGGGGGCGTATTTTTTTAGTTATTTTTGTACATTGGGGCAGATTTTTTTGTAGTTTTATTTTGTACAAGGGGCAGTAGTATAAGTTATTTCTTTACAAAGGGGGGGTATTATAGTATTTTATTTGTACATTGGGGGTAGAAAATTTTATATTCTGTACAAGGGGCATATTAAAGTAGCTAATTTTTCAAGGGGGGATATTTAGTATATATTCTTGTACGGCAGTATTAAAGTAGTTATTAAATTGACATGGGGGCAGTAGATTGTAAAAAATTCTTGTAATTGGGCAATATTAATAGTTATATTCTTGTACTAGGGGCATATTATGTGTTAATTTTGTCAAGGGGGATTTATATGTTATTTGTCATAGGACAATATTTTAGTATTATATTCTTTTACATAGGAGGGAGAAATTTTAGATTATATTTCTTGGATAAGGAACATATTAAGTATTATATTCTTGTCTGGAGGGAGTTTTATAGAGTTTATTTTTATATGGAAACAGTATTAAGTATTATATTCTTTTAAAATAGGAGGCGTATTAGTGTTTTTTCTTTCCTAGGAACGTTTATAGTAGTTTTTTTCTTGTATTTAGGACATTTATAGAGTTTTTTTTTTCTTTTACATAGAGCATATTATGAGATTATTTTTTTACTAGGGATTTATAGTAGTTAATCCTTTTACATAGGGGGGAGTATTATAGTATTTTATTCTTGTACATAGGGGAGTATTATGTAGTTAAATTTTTTGTCATAGGGGCAATTTATAGTGTTAAACCCTTTACATAGGGGGGATTTTTATAGTTTTATCCTTGTCAAAAAGGGGAGTATTAAGTATTATATTTTTTGGACTAGGGGAAAAATATTAATAAATATATTTCTTTTCAAGGGGGTTTTTTAGTAGATAATTTTTGTAATAGGGGGATTTTTATGAGTTATATTCTTGCATAGAGTAAAATTATAGTAGTTATATTCTTGTACATAGGAGCAGTATTATAGTAGTCATATTCTTGTACATAGGAGCAGTATTATTGTAGCTATATTCTTGTACATAGGGGCAGTATTATAGTAGTTACCAACCCATAGATTTCAATAAGCATAAAGATAAGTTAGATAATAGAAATAAAATGCAAAACTATTACAGCTATCAAAAGTCACATAGGCTGAAATCCAAATGTAACTGTGCTGTCAACTTCTATTTCTCGATCACTGAATGTTCCTTTAGGTTCCAATTTTTAACCACTATGGAGCGATCATTTAATCCCGGAGTCGCTCAGGCTTTACAGAATTGCATATCCACGGCTCAAATCTCTCTAGAGGTTTATTAACCCTTTCCTGACATTTGAGCTGAGCCCACTGCTTACACAGCTGTTGCTGGATGTGTGCTACAGATGTCAGCAGCTTTGATCAGAAATAACAGAGGCAATAACAATTCATTTTGTCACCAGCACATGGAGCAATCAGGATTGAAACTTCCCCACATTAGTTGTACTACCACACACAGTACAGAAAAATTCCACCGCTCACCCTCAGCACACTTAAAGGGGTCTTCTCAGCACAGTGATTAGCTTTAAACATGTAGTGGAAGGTAAATGAAGACTATCACCAAATACATTGCTGTTCTGATTTTGCTTTGGTCAGGAGATGAGGACAATTTTTTCTCCTCGTAGGGCTCGTCCCCACTGCATGGGTTTTCACCCGGTTTTACTGACAGTTGTCAGTTTTGAAAACTGTCTGTAAATTGGGTGTCAACTTTTAAAATGGTCCCCACTGCACGGATTGACCACTGGGTGGTTTTTCGGTCCGAAAAACATTCAACATGTTCATTCTTCCGCCCGGTTTTCGGGCGGAATATGAACATGTTAATGCGAAGAGGGAGGGCTTTTTACTACACAAACCGTGGAGAAAAGCCATCCCATTTGGCCGTGTGCATGGCCGCAAAACAGTGCAAATACCGGTCCAGATTTCCGACTGGTATTTGCACTGTGCTGGATGAACGGCCCCTTAAAATACACAAGTTTCTCTGGTTACTGATCACCTCTTCCCCCCCTTTCTCTGCTGTCATTGCTCTAAGCTGTCAGCCAGTCAGTCTGCCATGGTGAGTCCCTCCCTGCTGAGTCATCTCTGGCACAGAAGCTTTTTTTACCTAAGTTTGTGACAAGTTGTAAACCTTAGAGCTCTGTAGCCTTGTGCATTACAGATTATAAGTCTCCTGCAGTCATATCAGTGAAACAGAAACAGCTAGGAATAGCAGAACTGATATGTCAATCACTGCTATTGAACCACCCACAGCCTGACCAAGAAGTGTGATCCTGAAGATGCCTGCGGCTCTGTGAAACTGCATGCCGCCTTATACAGTACAAAATCCCTTTTGCTTCTTAAAGATTCAGTGAATCAGAAATAAATTGAGGATTTGTTTCATCCGATAGAGGGCGCTTGAGCTTCTCAGCTCTTTTCCCATAATGCCTTGTGTTATACAGTACATTAAATAGTGCCACCCAACCTCAGCAGCAACTTATGTTGCCATGCACAACATGCTTTAAGTACAATTAATAAAAATAAATGACATCATTCTTTGAACAATGGGGGTCCGCCATGTTTGGGGTCCATTAACCCTGTATGCGCATGCCTGTTCTTATTGAAGTCACTGAAATGGAGTCTCTGTACATTCTATGACTTTAACCCCTTAAGCCAAACGCCTGTAGTTAATGACCAGAATATTTTTTTCCTTTTTACCTCCTTGAGCTTTAACACTTGTAACTTTTTTATTTTTTCAATTGTATGAGGTCTTTTTTTCAGACAAGTTGTCTTTAGGGGGGAAATTTTAAAAGTTCATTTATAAAAAATTTCAAATTTTTTTTTTTATTTTTTTTTACCCCCTTACTTTCTGTTAAATAATTGTTAGTTAATTCTACAGGTTATTACGGTCGTGTGATACCAAATATTTTTGGTTTTTTTTGGTGTTTAATGTACACAATTTTTTTTACGAATTTTTTTTATTTTATTATTTTTTTTTATTCATTTTTTTTTTCACTTTTTTTTTTTTTTTTTTTAACTTTTTTTTGTAAAACCCCTGAAGGGGGGAATTTTTTTACATTTTTTTTTTACACTTATAATGTATTAGAAAACAATTTTTTTAAAAAGTTACAATCGTCCCTCTGACCAGGCTGATCAGGACACACACAGTCCGCCCGATCACTTTGCTTTTCACAACGTCCTGGGGGTATCGGGCCCCAGGGTGACTGTGCCCCGTTCCCTACCTGGGGGCACTGGGGGGTTCCCATCACCCGACAAGAGGGGAAACCCTTTGATTTCGCGCATGACGACTGCCCCAAAACAAAGGGTTTAAAAACCAGGAGGGGGGTTCCCCCCAAACCCTCAAATTTTCAGGGGTGCACTGGGATCAGGGCTGTATAGTACAGCCCCGATCTCAGCGCAGCTGCGGCGTCGGGCCCCGCAGACTCCGATTTCTGCAGAGACGCCAAAAGACGAACGACATGCACCAGCTGACGTCTAAAGTCGGTGGGCGGTCGTTAAGGAGTTAAAATTGGTGGCAATGTCAGAAGACTCCTGTTCTGACAATCAGTGGAAGTCCAATCAGATTCAATGAAAATGCCATAAATGTCTATTGTGGAACAACCTATGAGGCACCCTCCCATGGAGAAACAGCCGGCATCCGCTGTGTGAAGTGGAAGTAAAACTTACCTGTATAGATAGGTGAGACAGTTACCTCCTAAAATGTGAAACATACGTTCTAACCCCTAAAATATCCAAATTTGGAGATTTAGGCTCTTCTCAAGAACCTCTTCCAAAAAATGTCCATCCTTGGGTGGGGTTTGCATAAATTCTGCCCATTTTTGGACAATTGGCTGGGTTGTCTCACCAAAATTTGTGCTTTTGGTGATTATAGTGAAGGATAGGGCCACCTCTCTACTTCTTTTCACCTAAACATCCATCAGGGAGGATCGGGGTGTAGGCAACTAGATTCCAAAGGTGATGGAAGCCCCTTAGGATGTACCTGTAGTGATGCTGGTTGGAACAATTGCAGACAGAATTTGGCTTCACCTATATCAGTTGCCTTTCCTTGCTCCTCATAGTGGTTCCCAATGGAAAGATATCCCCAAGACTCTACTGCCGCTGAATTGTAGCCAACCAAGAAGCAGTCGCAAAGAACAATACTATGAAGCAGCTAAAAAACACAATATCATAAGAGATACCAGCCATTAAATGAAGGCAGATAATGGCCGAGCTACAAATGAGGATGACAACATGAATAGAATCAACGCAGATGATGAAGAGCAACAAATAAGAACTGACTATAACTGTCCCTGAATTGGTCCCTAGATCTTCCCTTAACACTGACCTTAAAGAGAACCTGTCACATAGGTTATGCCCCCCTTGCTGAGGGCAGCACAAGCCAGTGTCAGACCTGCTGTTTCCAGCACTGTGCCCCTTATTCTGTAAGATGCTGGAGTTTTAGAGCATTTACCCCTCAAATCTTATTCATGAGTAGGTGTTGGCCACGCCCACTAAAGGCTAGCTCCACCATTTACCGTTATTCACAGGTTTCTACCTATTCAAAGTAATAGGTTTATCAGTTGAGGTGGGCGGGGTTTGCAAAAAATGACTCTTTGTTTGACTCTTTTGGCTGAAAACTGCAGATTTGAGCATTAAATACATTAAAACTACAACATTTTACAGAATAAGGGACACAGCGCCGGAAACAGCAGGTCTGACACTAGCTTGTGCTGTCCTCAGAAGGGGGGAATAACCTATGTGACAGGTTACCTTTAAAACCAGAGATACTGACCCTCTCTATCTCTGAATATATCTCTAAAGACATCCATAAACTACAACTGACCCTGAGATAAACAAAAGGACTCTCAGACCCAGATACAACCAAGACCATGAACATAACTATAGCCATAGCAGACATATCAGTTGCTGTGGGACACAGAGGTTGAGGGGTCCCAATCAAATCCAAGATCGATTTTGGAGAAGATGGGTAGTTGGTGGCTTTCTGCTCTCCAGCACTGCTATGTGGGTGTCCGATATTTAGCTGTATTATTGAGACTATTAATATGCTGCTGTTTTAGTTTTCTATCGTTAGATGGTGCAAACCCTAGATTTCAGTGGGGCAAGCCAATCATCCAATGTTAGATGGACCACCTGGCTCACCCTCAACTGATATAATTGTGGAAAGAACACGATCCAGCAGACCAAAATTCAACACACAATCTTTTCCTTAGAGATAAGCCACCACCAGAAGTGTCAAAACTGCCATTAAAGGGTCCCACCTCCTGGACGCTCACCTATCTTGAGAATGCATAGCGGCTGCACAGAACAGAGAGGAGGTCAAGCATACGCGGCTCTCCATGTTCATTTAAATGGGAGTTGCAAATAAGCGTCCATCTAATTCCTATCGATATGCCATAACTGTATGAAATGGGAATACTCCTTTGACTAGCCCATCCCTGATGCTGAGATGACTCTGCTCATCTTGTCCCAGTCTATACAGCAACGTGGACAAGTGAGCTGCAGAAAACTTGTCAGCCTACTGTGTGTGATCGAGTAGTCAATGTAAAATATATTGTAGATTCCATAACGTTTACAAAAAACTCCTGATATAAGTAATATATAGTTTAATAGACACATTACTGTTATAAGGGTATTCTCACCACAATGATTAGCTTTAAACAGGTAGATAAAGGTAAATAATAGTCAAGACTAAATACATTGCTGTTCTGATTTTGCTTCCTTTCAAAGTTAGAGCAGTTCTAAAGTCTTTCTTGTGTACACAAACTTCCCTAGGTTATTAACATCTCTCTCTGCTGTCATTGCTCCAGCTGCCCTGGCCGGGATGGTAAAGTCACGTCCTGCTGTTTTGTTATCAGCAGCACAGGAGCTTGTTTATCTATTTGAATGACAAACGTTAACCTTTTAGAGCTCTGTAGCGTTTTGCCCTGCTGTATAGACCCCTCCATTACCAATGACCCTCTAATAGGCCAGTAGGATCGGAGTGAAAAGTCAGTCTTGCGTAAACCCCCACAACCCCAACAGGGGTGGGCAAGAAATGGGAAAAGCCCACACCTGAACAGGGAATGGGAGCCCCAAGGTTGAAAACCCCCACACCCCACAGGGAAGGGGGCCTAAGCTGTAACCCCCACAGCTGAAAAGGAAGGGGACCTGAAGCTGTGAAAACCGGGCCCCCAAAAAGAAAGGAAAGGGGGCTGAACTGTAAACCCCCCACCGGGAAAAGGGAAATGGGAAAAGAAGCTGTAGAACGCCCAAACCGAACAGGAAGGGGAACCCCGAAGCGTAGAACCCCAACCTGAACAGGAAGCGGGAGCCTGAAGCTGTAGAACCACCTATAGCCTGAACAGGAAGTGGGAGCATGAAGCCGTACAACCATTCACAGTCTGAACAGATAGAGGGAGTCTGAAGCTGTAGAACGGCCCACAGCCTGACCAGGAAGTGGGAGTTTGAAGCTGTAGAACCACCCAGCTTGAAGAAGAAGTGAAGGCCTAAAGCTGTAGAACCACCTACAGCCTGAACAGGAAGTGGGAGCATGAAACCGTACAACCATCCACAGTCTGAACAGACAGAGGGAGTCTGAAGCTGTAGAACCGCCCACAGCCTAAGCAGGAAGTGGGAGCATGAAGCTATACAACCATCCACAGCTTGGATAGGAAGTGGGAGTCTGAAGCTGTAGAACCACCCAGCACTGAAAGAAGTGAAACCTGAGGTACAACCATCCACAGCTTGGATAGGAAGTGGGAACCTGAAGTTATAGAACCACCCACAACTTTAATAGGAAGTGGGAGCTTGAAGCTGACTGTAAAGAGCAATCTCTGTAAAACAGCATAGTGAGAATATTCCTTTAAGGCCTTAGTCCATATGGGGTTAAACATTGAATCCTCTGTGTTAGCTGCACTACCACTAAAGCCCACCAGGTGTTGAAGAGGTTGAAGAGACCCACAGAGGCCATTTTTTTTTTTTTACTTGGTTGTTGCGGGCTACAACTTTCATTGAATTACATTTTGCCTTCTGTTTCCATATTTCTATTTTAACTTTCTCACAACTTATCATTATTTCCCAAAATACTTGTGTGTATAATACACAGCAGACACGTTGCAGTTGTTTTTACTAGAATTGCAGTGTGTTATTTTTCAAGAAGTGGCGGTGCTAAATTTGAAACTGACATTTTTACCATGAGGATTATTGTTCCATCTGTCATGTCACAGGACTCGATTGCTAGGGAGCTGTCATAGAGCGATATTTGTTCTAAAATTGGTATATTGCATTTATATCAATGAGTAAAGAACAATAGGATTCTACAAACCAGGACAAGGAGTCCACTTCGGACAGATGAACCTCTTGACTTCTTCATAGGAGGAACTGAGCACCCCTGGGCTATTCCAGTTTTTAGTCCCACCTTAATGCTAACCTATGGATAGATGAGGAGGAACAGAGGCGTAACTTGAAGCTCCTGGGCCCTAGTGCAAATAGTGAAATGGGGACCCTCAGTTACAATGTGCCATTTACAATTCTGGTGTCTCCTTATGTGGCAGAAGGGCTTTTGGGCCCCCTTCGGCTTTGGGCCCAGTAGCTACTACAACCTCCGTAACCCCTAATAGTAGCCCCGAGGAGAAACATTTTTTAACACACCCCTTTTAGTTTTACGTATTTCATCATTTTTAAAATTGTATGTAATTTTTCTTGGAAGTGAACTTTTTATGATACCAGTATATTTTACAGCTTGATGTTTCCATTATCATTTTGGAGTTAAAATGTGTGGTACTTATTATTATATGTATTGTTATTTTTTGTAGTTTGATTGTTCTATTATCATTTTATTAATATTAATAAAAGTTATGTTTGATAGTGGGAATCACTTTTTTTTGTGCGGAATCAGTGTTTTTCGGTCTATAGGCCTTTACAGTACAGTGGGGGGACTACCTTTCCGTACTGATTTTCATATTTGTGGGTGCATGCAGTGATTGGTGGTATAGCACTCTCTATGTTCAGTGTGGTTACTGCCTGTTGTCTTTCATGATTTGTGAGGGGCATGCATGATTGGTGGTCTATGCGACTCTCTACATACAGTTGTGTACTTATCATGTCCTGTATGCTCTTAAATGTATTAGTGAGGTGCATGCAGTGATTGGCGGTCTATAGCGCATCTCTACAGTAAGTGGGTGTAATACATGTCCTGTACTGCATATTACATATATTAGTGAGGTGCATTGCAAGTGATTGGTGGTCTATAGCGACTCTCTTCTGTACTGGTGTGGTACTACTGTCCGGTACTGTCTTACATGTATCAGTGAGGTGCATGCAGTGATTGGTGGTCTATAGCGACTCTCTCAGTTACCAGGTGTGGTACTTACGATGTCCTGTTATGCCTCTTATCAATGATTAGTTGCAGTGCATTGCAGTGATGGCGGTTCTATAAGCGCCATCTCTACAGTACAGTGCAGCGGGTACTACATGTCCCTGACTGCTCTACATGTATTAGTGAGGTGCATGCAGTGATTGTGGTCTATAGCGCCTCTCTCCTCTCTACAGTACAGTGCAGTACTTACATGTCCTGTTATGCTCTTACATGTATCAGTGGAGGTGCATGGCAGTGGATTGGTTGGTCTATGGCGGCCCTTCTCTATAGTACAGTGTCGGTGCTACATGTCTGTAGTGTATTACATGTAGTAGTGAGGGGCAGCAGTGATTGGTGGTCTATAGCGCCTCTCTACAGTACAGTGCGGTGCTACATGTCACTGGTTACTGCTCATACATGCTTTAGTGAGGTGCATGCAGTGATTGGTGGTCTATTAGCGCTCACTATAGTACAGGTGGTGCTACATGTCTGTTACTGCTCCTTACATGTATTAGTGAGGTGTATGCAGTGATTGGCGGTCTATAGCGCCTCTCTACAGTACAGTGCGGTACTACATGTCCTGTAAAACGTAACGCATATAATCCAGCAACTTTTCATTATTATCGGATCTTAAAAAACTTGCAGCTTTATTTTATTTTTTTTAAAATAGTTAAAAATCCTCTTAGGATACCATATAGAGTAGCGGGCGTACCACCGACGCGTTTCGGGAAAGAATTTCCCTTAGTCCTAGAACCAATTAATATTGTATGTTAGAGACCAGTGCATAGTACATTTTCTTGAAACTCTATGTTTTTTCCCGCACTACTTCCAGGGATAGAAATTGAGAAAGATGAGAAAGACGCAAAATCTTCCTGAAGCTTTCATCCTTTGATCTGGCATAAGCGTGCAACATTGTGAATGACATTCCTAACATACTGGTGGTTTTCCTCAAATGTAGGCTTTGCAGTGGCACAAGCTAATCGTGTAGTAATTACAAACATTTTCTACAAGAATTTCATTCCATGAAGGCTGGTAGTCAGGTTCCAGGCTCTGGGGGAGGCTTATGTGCTTCCCTCTATTCATTTAGTTTTAATAAGACTGATTGACTTGAGTTGGTGTTTGTTGTTGTGCAACAGAATTAGTAAATAATCTGATAATATTACAGTGCAGTGTGATGTGTCATCATATAGAGGGAAGTCCTCAGCACCCAGGACAGCTCTTCATGTCTTGCACACGGCCATCCTGTCACACAAAGCAGCCGAGAAGATGCCACGATGGGAAAGTTTTCTAGTCTAAAATGGTTTTTGAATACACATTAATGAAAAATCACTGTCTCAATAACATCTGTATTCTAAACCGAGAGCTAATCCTTGACACTATAATGCAGCAAAAAAAATCCAGTCCTATTCCATTATCTTCCTTATATATTTTACATTTCAAATGCAACCTATGAAAAGATTTTTTTAAAGTTTTTTTTTTTTTTGCCTTTTTGGAAAGTGAATTTTAAAACCCTTTGTAAACCTTAATACAATTACATCATAAAAAAAGAATGCAATACTGCTCTCCTATGTACAAGAATATAACTACTATAATACTTCCTCCTATGTATATAGATATATACAGTCATATGAAAAAGTTTGGGCACCCCTATTAATCTAAATGATTTTTAGTTCTAAATATTTGGGTATTTGCAACAACCATTTCAAATTTGATATATCTAATAACTAATATTGCACATTTTGTGTTAGTACAATAAACCTCATTTCAATCCGGAAATATTACTGTGTCCATCAGTTATTAGATATATCAAATTGAAATGGCTGTTGCAAACACCCAAATATTTAGAACTAAAAATGATTTAGATTAATAGGGGTGCCCAAACTTTTTCATATGACTGTAACTACTATAATACTTCCTCCTATGTATAAGAATATAACTACTATAATACTGCTCCTATGTACAAGGATATAATACTATAATACTGCCCCTATGTACAAGAATATAACTACTATAATACTGCTCCTATGTACAAGGATATAATACTATAAATACTGCTCCTATGTACAAGGATATAATACTATAATACTGTCCCCTATGTACAAGAATATAACTACTATAATACTGCTCACTATGTACAAGAATATAACTACTATAATACTGCTCCTATGTACAAGAATATAACTACTATAATACTGCTCCTATGTACAAGAATATAACTACTATAATACTGCTCCTATGTACAAGAATATAACTACTATAATACTGCTCCTATGTACAAGGATATAACTACTATAATACTGCCTCCTATGTACAAGAATATAACTACTATAATACTTCCTCCTATGTATAAGAACATAACTACTATAAATACTGCTCCTATGTACAAAAATATAACTACTATAATACTGCTCTCAATGTACAAGAATATAACTACAGTCATATGAAAAAAGTTTGGGCACCCCTATTAATCTTATTCATTTTTAGTTCTAAATATTTGGGTGTTTGCAACAGCCATTTCAATTCGTTATATCTAATAACTGATGGACACAGTAATATTTCCGGATTGAAATGGTTTATTGTACTAACACAAAATGTGCAATATTAGTTATTAGATATATCAAAATTTAAATGGTGTTGCAAATACCCAGATATTTAGAATTAAAAATGATTTTTGATTAATAGGGGGCCCAAATTTTTCATTTTGACGTAAAAACTATAAAAGCCCCCTAGTACAAAAAAAAATAACTACTATAATCTGCCCCCATGACAAATATAATACTATAATACTGCCCCAAAGTACAAGAATATTACTATATAATACTCCCCCATGTACAAGAAAAATAAACTATATTACGCCCCCGATGTACAAGATATAACTACTACAATACTGGCATCCCTATGTACAAGAATAAAACTATTAATAATAGGTGCCAAACCTATGACAAGAATATAATACTATAATACTGCCCCCTATGTCCAAGAATATAAATACTTTAATACTGCCTATATGTACAAGAATATAACTGCTATAATACTGCTCCCTATGACAAGAATATAACTCTATAATCTGCCCCCTATGTACAAGAATATAACTACTATAATACTGCCCCTATGTACAAGAATATAACTACTATAATACTGCTCCTATGTACAAGAATATAACTACTATAATACTGCCCTCTATGTACAAGAATATATCTACTATAATACTGCCCTCTATGTACAAGAATATAAATACTATAATACTGCCCCCTATGTACAAGAATATAACTACTATAATACTGCTCCTATGTACAAGAATATAACTATTATAATGCTGCCTCCTATGTACAAGAATATAACTACTATAATACTGCCTCCCTAGAGAGAGGACGTGTTTTGTAGAGCTCCCATGTCTGGAGAATGCCCAGGGCAGGGCCACCCTGGCAGGGGAACTTCCCCAAGCAAAGCCCAGGCTTCACGGCCTAATCTGGGAATTAACCCCCAGGCTCCACAATCCAGGGATGAAAATCCCAAAGTTACAGAGGAAGTTTGTGCAGTGAAGAGCAGTCATGGAAGTGATGGGAGAAGCATTGATGAGCAGCAAGAAGCATCAGAAATGAAAAGTTTGGAGCAAGAACCCACCAGCATGCAGCGTGCTGAGGGGAAGCGTGGAGGCCAGCATGCAGCAGGGGAAGCAGAAGCCATTGCAGCCTGCAGGTGTGCAGACCAGCCAGACCCCGGGCAGACAGAGGAGAACCTCACTGGAGAGGCAGAACATCCAGCAGAATCTGCAGCAGCAGGTAATGATGCAGTGTGAACGGACCCGATCTGGGAGCAGCAAACATGTGGGCAGTAAGGTGGAGGAGACCAAGGCAGCCAAGCTACAAGGGGCCAGTAACACCACAGCTAAGAGGAACCTGGGAGCCGGTCCCCAATCCAGGGAGTGTGACCCCCCGGCAGTAGCAGCACAGAGCCAGCAGCCTCCAGAGCCCCCCAGTAATGGGGCAGAGCGCGCCCCAGAGCTGCACCTGGCCGACCAGATCCCTGCACTGGTGCAGAGAATGAACACCCTCAAGAAGGACAAGGTCCTACTGCAGAAAAAAATTGACTACATGTACAAAATGAAGGTCGTCATCCCCATACATGCCAACTCTCCCGTTTTTGGCGGGTGGGTCACGCTATTTGGGGTCCCCTCCCTCCCTCCCGGGGGAGTTGGCATTCCTCCCGCCGCCAGCAGGCGGCGGGGGTTCTTTAAATGGCCCCCGGCGCAGAGTAGCGCTAGTGGCTACTCTGGCGCCGCCGGGCCGCTCCTAAAGGCGGGGTGAAGCGCCCGCAGCGGCCACTTCACCCGCCCGGAGTCTCGCTGTGCAGGGAGGAGGCAGGAGGGATCATTCCCTCCTCCTTCTCCCCCTGTATTTTACGGCGTCTGTGGCCCCGGGCACATACAGGTCAGCGGCGCAGGGGAAGTGACGCGCGGCTGCAGGGGAGTGTGCGCGCTTTTGAGGAGATTGTCCGGAGGGGCCCGTGCTGCAGGAGCCTGGTGAGGTGAAGTGGATTTTATTATTTTATTTTTATTAGCTATATGGGGGCTCTGCCCGGCAACATATGGGGGCTCGCCTGGCAACAAGGGGACATCTACCTGGCAACATAGGGGGAAATCTACCTGGCAACAATGGGGGGCACTACCTGGCAACAATGGGGGCACTACCTGGCAACAATGGGGGCACTACCTGGCAACAGAGGGGGGGCACTACCTGGCAACAATGGGGGCACTACCTGGCAACAGAGGGGACATCTACCTGGCAACAGGCGAGTGTGTGCACCGTGGTGAAATGTAACCTATGTAGGGAGGAGGGCCATGTCAGTGCCACGTGCCAGAAGATCAGGTGCAATTTGTGTGGAGAAATGGTCATGCCCACAGAGATTGCCCAACGCCTGGCATAATATCTGCAGGGACTCCCCTGATGAGGGCTTACTGGAGGAGGCAGACAACCCAGATGACCTGGAGGAGGTGGCTTTGTTGACCCAGCCAGAACCACAGCCTGACACAAGGGAAACCAGGGGACACAGGCAAACCCCAGACCAACCACAGGCAGGAGTCAAGAGGGGAGCATGGGGGTTTGGCGAGCGGGTGGACGACACCAGGAAAGCACCTCTACTCCGGCCCAAAATCTAACTTTCAGAGAGAGAGGGCCCAAAACAAATTTAAGGGGGGAAAAAGGTTAAACCCACCCGAAAACCTGGGGTGTTTGGGGACTCTTGTCCAAAGTTTCTGGTTGGAAAAAGGTAAATAAGGCAGGAAGAGGGGGAAAATGGGGGCAAAAAATTTGAGGAAATTTGTTGAGGCCCCGGGGGAAATGACCCCCCCAAAAAAAGGGGGAGGCCCCCCCAGTCGTTTCCCAGAAGGGGAGACAGGTGGTAGGGGGGATGGGTCTGTTTTCTGCCTAGGCCCATTGTAAACCCGACAGGGACACAAGATTAGGAAAAAACCAGGAGATTTGAGAAATAAAGGAAAAAATTAATGCCCGGTTTTGTGTTACATTTCTTTGTTGGCTTTTGTGTTTGTTCTTTTTCTAAAACGGGTTTTGGGGAATCTTTATTTTGAATTAAACCCCCCTTTTTTTAGTTTGATTACAGGTATTGAATTTTTGCTTTGTACTGATGGAAATTATTGTTTTGATTGAAACCCCTGTTTTTTTACCCCAAAAAAAATTTTCCCCCCTATTTTTCAAGAAAAATTAAACTACTAATATACTGCCCCCTTTGTACAAGAATATAACTACTATAATATGCCCCTTATTTTACAAAAATTTTTAACTACTAAAAATTAAATGTTTTATGTACAAGAATTTTAAGGGACTATAATACGGGCCCCCTGTAAAAGAATTTAACTACTATAATACTGCCCCCCTTTGTACAAAAATATAATACTTTTAATAATGCCCCCTATGTACAAGAATATAACTACTAACAAATGCCTCCTATGTACAAGAATATAATTTACTATATTTCTGCCTCAATGTAAAGAATTTTAAATTTACTATAATGCTGCCTCCTATGTCAAGTTTTTAAACTATAAAAATTTGCCCCTTTATGAAAAATTTAATATAACTGCTATAATATGCCTCCTTTTTTCAAGAATAAAATTTTACTATAATACTGCCCTCTTTGTACAAGAATATAACTCTATAATATGCTCTATTTTAAAAAAATTTAAAACTGCTATATACTGCCTCCTATTTTACAAGAATATAATTTATAAAATTACTGCCCTCTATGAACAAGAATTTAATTTCTATAATACGGCTCCTAGAAAAAAGAATATAACTACAAAATACTGCCCCTATGTACAAGAATATAATATTTTAAAATTACTGCCCCCTTTTGTACAGAATGAAAACTAGATCACTTTTAAAATAAAAACAAGGAGCAGGGGGAGAAGGAACCTCGTGAAACAAAAAACTTTTGTAGGGAATTTTAAAAAAATTCTGGTGTTTTTTAGTCTTTCCCCCTTGACGATTGTGGGGGTTTAAAGGGTACAATTTCAATAAAGCTTTTGTAGAAAATTTGGGACGTTTTCCCCGAGGATCAAACCCGGAGCCAAACTCCAAGTCGGTCGGTAACCCCTCCACAGATTCTCGGTGGTCTCCGGCAGAAATGGGATAACCCATTGTGTTTTCACTCCTCACCTTTGGTAAGCAGGAAAACTCAGTAGAAAACTTGGTGTAGGTTTCAGGCGAGGGGTAGAATAAAAAAAAAAAGGGGACGGGGGACACTAGGCATTACCCAATTAATTGTTTTTCTTTAATGTCCAAATTAAAAGAGAACGCAAGCGCGTTTCCCAAAAGGATTACCCGCTTCTTCAGTTGCATGTTTTCACACTCCCTTTGGATTGCCCTTTTTTTTTTAAATTTTTTTCCTCACCAATAAAACAAAAAAAAATTTTATAAAAAGAATAAAACATTTTTTATTCTTTTTATTCTGTTTTATTCTTGTTATAAAATTTTTATGTTTTTAAAATTGGGGTGATTTTAAAACTTTTTTATTAAAGGGGCAATCCATTTCAGTGTGAACACATGCAACTGATGAAACGAGGTTTGATCCCCGGGGAAACGCGTCTTGCTGTTTTTGCTTTTAATTTTTTACATTTTAAAAAGACATATTAATTGGCTAGATGCCTAGTGTCTGCCCTTTTTTTATTTTATTCACCCTTTGCCTGGGCTTCACCCAAATTTTCTTTTGAGTTTTCCCGCTTGCCTTTGGGGAGGAGTTTAAAACCCCAGTGTTTTCTATGTACATGAATATAAAATACTATAATTGTTCCCATGTACAAGAATATTGTACTTTTAAAAAACTGCCCTATGTACAAGATTTTAATTTTTCTATAATTTTTCCCCGTTCCCTATGTACAAGGGAAAAATTTTTTTTTTAAAACTGTTCCTTTGTTTCAAGAATTTTAAACTACTATAATACTGCCCCCTTTTTTACAAGAATATAAAAACTTTAAAAACTGTTCCCTATGTACAAGAATATAACTTTTCTATAATACTTTCCCAGGCAAGAATTTTTCTACTATAATACTGCCCCTATGTAAGAAAAATAGTATATAATTTCTGGGTTTTCCCTTTTTACAAGAATTTAAAACTACTATAATATGCTTTTTTTTTCCCATGTATAAAAAATTTTAAATAATATAATAAATGCTTCCCATGTACAAGAATATAATTTTTTAATACTGCCCTCTATGGGCAAGAATATAACTACTATAATTTTGCCTCCTTTGGGGACAAAAAAATTTAAAAATACTTTTAATACTGCTCCCTTGTACAAGAATATAAAAAACCCATAATACTGCTCCCTATGTACAAGGGAAAATTAATACTATAATTTTGTTTTCCCTTTTGTTCAAGAAAAATAACTACTAAAAATACTGCTCCTATGTACAAAAAATATAGTACTATAAAACTGGGCCCCCCATTACAAGAAAATAAATTTCTATAATACTGTTCCCTTTTGTTTCCAAAAATTAAAATTTTATAATTTCTGGTTTCCCCAAGGGACAAGAAAATTTAACTACTATAATAATGTCCCATGTACAGAAAAATATAACTACTATTAATTTCTGCCCTCTATTTTACAAGAATATAACTACTATAATACTGCCCCCTTTTTTCAAGAAATATAACTACTATAATACTGTTCCCCATGTTCAAGAATATAATAAATATAATATGTTTTCCCCATGTTCAAGGAATATAATATATAATACTGCTCCTATGTATAAGGGAATTTTAAAATATATTTTTACTGCTTCCCATGTACAAGAATATTTAAAATTATAATTTCTGCCCTTATGTACAAGAATAATTTAAAAACTTAAAATGCCTCTATGTACAAAAAATATAACTACTATAATACTGTCCTATGTACAAGAATATTTGCTTTCAAAATACTGCTCCCATGTACAAGGAAAAATAAATGCAATTTAAAACTGCCTCTATGTACAAGGAAAAAAAAATTTTAAAATACTATTAAAACTGCCCCCTTTTGTACAAGAATATAACTACTATAATAAATTTCCCCCTTTGGTTTCAAAAATATTAAAACTTTTAAAACTGTCCCCATGGGTTCAAGGAAATAAAAAAACCCCACCCATTTTTAATTTCTGCCTCTTTTTACAAGAATTTTAACTACTATAATTTCTGTCCCCCTATGTATTAAAAATTTAATACTTAATTTTGTCCTATGGGAAAGAATAAAAACTACATTAAAAACTGCTCACTTGTACAAGAATATAAAAAAAATTGGCTACGGTTGGGGGTTTGGGTCCCCAGGACCACCGCAGGGGGATGGTTTTAAAACCCACACCAAAGGGGGGGAATCTAAGTGGGACCCGGTATTCCCCCAGAGCCCGCCCCCAAAAACGGGATGGTTTGGCGGCGGGTGTCCACCAGGTCACTACCATGGCGGGGCTTGCTGCCCGGGGGCGGGGGGGGCCCAAAGGGGAACCCAGGTAAAGGGTCGGGGGCGGGGTCGTTTTGTCGTGGCCCGGGGAGGGGGGTCGGACAGGCGGCTCAGGTTCGGTGGGCCCGTAGACAAGCAGGAGGTCGGGCAGGCAGCAAGGTTCGTAGACGGGAGACGGGAAGCAAGAGGTCGGTAACGGTTTTGACAAGGGCCCGGAAAACTATAAGGGGCTTTCACCAACGGGGAGATACAAAAAAGGATCCGGCGGGGGGCCCGGGGGAAGGGGGCCCGGGGCTAAAAAAGGAGCAGAGGGCCCGGGGAATTTAGGGCCCAAATTTCCAGCGAAATGCCCCTTTAAATTCAAAATGCCCGGGGGCGCGCGCCCCTGGGGGGAGTACGCGCCGGGGGGACGGGCCAGGGCAGAGCAGGGGGCGCGGCCGGGTAAGTGAACGTGGCAGGGGCCGGGACACCCAGCGGACCCGGGGAAAACCCACATGCGGGGCGGGGGACCCCCTGGAAGCAGGGGGACGGGGCGCGGCCCGCGTCCCCGGGAAAAGTGGCGCAGGGGCGTCCCCTTTTACAGTACCCCGCCCCTCGGGGGCCCCCCCCCCCCCCCCTTTGGGGCCCCTTCTTTACTGGACTGAGAAATTTCTGGATTTTGGGGTGAGGGTTTTGGATATTCTCCTCCGCTCCCCGAACCCCTCTTCGCGGCCCCCCGAACCCCCCCTTCCCGTCCACCAGGAAGTATAGCTTTCCCTAGTT